>CADEHL010001381.1:145297-207797 GCA_902827135.1 Harpagifer antarcticus
GACAGCCAGTCCCCTGTGTGAGGCAGACCACATCATGTAGACAGCCAGTCCCCCTGTGTGAGGCCAGACCACATTCATTGTAGACAGGCCAATGTCCCCCTGTGTGAGGGCACAGACCACATCATGGAGACAGCCAGTCCCCTGTGTGAGGCAGACCACCATCATGCGTAGACAAGCCAGTCCCCCTGAATTCGTGAGGCCAGACCACCATCATGGAGACAGCAGTCCCCCTGTGAGGCAGCACCACATCATTGTAGACAGCCAGTCCCCCTGTCGTGAGGCAGACCACATCCTGTAGACAGCCAGTCCCCCTGTGTGAGGCGACCACATCATGTAGACAGCCAGTCCCCTGTGTGAGGCAGACCACATCATGTAGACAGCCAGTCCCCTGTGTGAGGCAGACCACATCATGTAGACAGCCAGTCCCCCTGTGTGAGGCAGACCACATCATGTAGACAGCCAGTCCCCCTGTGTGAGGCAGACCACATCATGTAGACAGCCAGTCCCCCTGTGAGGCAGACCACATCATGGAGACAGCCAGTCCCCCTGTGAGACAGACCACATCATGTAGACAGCCAGTCCCCCTGTGTGAGGCAGACCACATCATGTAGACAGCCAGTCCCCCTGTATGAGGCAGACCACATCATGTAGACAGCCAGTCCCCTGTGTGAGGCAGACCACATCATGAGACAGCCAGTTCCCCTGTGTGAGGCAGACACATCATGTAGACAGCCAGCCCCTGTGTGAGGCAGACCACATCATGGAGACAGCCAGTCCCCTGTGTGAGGCAGACCACATCATGTAGACAGCCAGTCCCCCTGTGTGAGGCAGACCACATCCTGTAGACAGCCTGTCCCCCCTGTGTGAGGCAGACCACATCATGTAGACAGCCAGTCCCCCTGTGTGAGGCAGACCACATCATGTAGACAGCCAGTCCCCCTGTGTGAGGCAGACCACATCCTGTAGACAGCCAGTCCCCCTGTGTGAGGCAGACCACATCATGGAGACAGCCAGTCCCCCTGTGTGAGGCAGACCACATCCTGTAGACAGCCAGTCCCCCTGTGTGAGGCAGACCACATCATGTAGACAGCCAGTCCCCCTGTGTGAGGCAGACCACATCCTGTAGACAGCCAGTCCCCCTGTGAGGCAGACCACATCATGTAGACAGCCAGTCCCCCTGTGTGAGGCAGACCTACATTTGCGCAGCGTTGCGTTCACACGTCATCTCGGCTCGCGCAGCACGCTCACAGGCGTAGATTGCGCAATAATGTATTGCGCACCTTGGAGGTGCAGCGCAGGCACATCGTCATCAAGAGATGCGTAGTTCTTTTGAGCCTATTTACCTCGTTAACGTAAATAATACTCATTACATTGACACATGCATTATTTGTGATTAAAATAATGGTTGTTGGTAATGCGACCCCCACAGACGTATGATTTCCCTGCTTTCATGGGAGCTCAGACCCCTCCTTATGGGAGCTCAGCTCCCATTGGCTACCACATAACTCGAACCCTGCAGAGAACCAATAAAGGAACACAATCTATAAGCTGTAAACATCCGGGTGATGCAGTGTTTCACTCTGGATGTATGGGGGGGATGCTGCTGTGTTTTTATGACCCAGTTTCCAGCACATCGGCATTGTTGGCCTTCTGCCGCGGCGTCTGGAAGCAGAGAGTGTGTGTGAGCGAGCAGGAGCCGCAGCAGAGAGTTTGTGTGAGCGAGCAGGAGCCGCAGCAGAGAGTGTGTGTGAGCGAGCAGGAGCCGCAGCAGAGAGTGTGTGTGAGCGAGCAGGAGCCGCAGCAGAGATGTGTGTGAGCGAGCAGGAGCCGCAGCAGAGAGTGTGTGTGAGCGAGCAGGAGCCGCAGCAGAGAGGTGTGTGAGCGAGCAGGAGCCGCAGCAGAGAGTGTGTGTGAGCGAGCAGGAGCCGCAGCAGAGAGTGTGTGTGAGCGAGCAGGAGCCGCAGCAGAGAGTGTGTGTGAGCGAGCAGGAGCCGCAGCAGAGAGTGTGTGTGAGCGAGCAGGAGCCCGCAGCAGAGAGTGTGTATGAGCGAGCAGGAGCCCGCAGCAGAGAGTGTGTGTGAGCGAGAGAGCCCGCAGCAGAGAGTGTGTGTGAGCGAGCAGGAGCCGCAGCAGAGAGTGTGTGTGAGCGAGCAGGAGCCCGCAGCAGAGAGTGTGTGTGAGCGAGAGAGCCCGCAGCAGAGAGTGTGTGTGAGCGAGCAGGAGCCCGCAGCAGAGAGTGTGTGTGAGCGAGCAGGAGCCCGCAGCAGAGAGTGTGTGTGAGCGAGAGAGCCCGCAGCAGAGAGTGTGTGTGAGCGAGCAGGAGCCCGCAGCAGAGAGTGTGTGTGAGCGAGCAGGAGCCCGCAGCAGAGAGTGTGTGTGAGCGAGCAGGACCCGCAGCAGAGAGTGTGGTGAGCGAGAGAGCCCGCAGCAGAGAGTGTGTGTGAGCGAGCAGGACCCGCAGCAGAGAGTGTGTGTGAGCGAGCAGGAGCCCGCAGCAGAGAGTGTGTGTGAGCGAGAGAGCCCGCAGTAGAGAGTGTGTGTGAGCGAGCAGGACCCGCAGCAGAGAGTGTGTGTGAGCGAGCAGGACCCGCAGCAGAGAGTGTGTGTGAGCGAGAGAGCCCGCAGCAGAGAGTGTGTGTGAGCGAGCAGGAGCCGCAGCAGAGAGTGTGTGTGAGCGAGCAGGACCCGCAGCAGAGAGTGTGTGTGAGCGAGAGAGCCCGCAGCAGAGAGTGTGTGTGAGCGAGCAGGACCCGCAGCAGAGAGTGTGTGTGAGCGAGAGAGCCCGCAGCAGAGAGTGTGGTGTGATGCGAGCAGGACCGCAGCAGAGAGTGTGTGTGAGCGAGAAAGCCCGCAGCAGAGAGTGTGTGTGAGCGGAGGATGAGCCCGCAGCAGAGAGTGTGTGTGAGCGAGCAGGAGCCCGCAGCAGAGAGTGTGTGTGAGCGAGCAGGACCGCAGAGCAGAGAGTGTGTGTGAGCGAGCAGGATGCCCGCAGTAGAGAGTGTGTGTGAGCGAGCAGGACCCGCAGCAGAGAGTGTGTGGTGAGCGAGCAGAGACCCGCAGCTAGAGAGTGTGTGTGAGCGAGAGAGCCCGCAGCAGAGAGGTTGTGAGCGAGCAAGGAGCCGCAGCAGAGAGTGTGTGTGAGCGGCAGGACCCGCAAGCAGAGAGTGTGTGTGAGCGAGCAGAGCCCGCAGCAGAGAGTGTGTGTGAGCGAGCAGGACCCGCAGCAGAGAGTGTGTGTGAGCGAGAGAGCCCGCAGCAGAGAGTGTGTGTGAGCGAGCAGGACCCGCAGCAGAGAGTGTGTGTGAGCGAGAAAGCCCGCAGCAGAGAGTGTGTGTGAGCGAGAGAGCCCGCAGCAGAGAGTGTGTGTGAGCGAGAGAGCCCGCAGCAGAGAGTGTGTGTGAGCGAGCAGGACCCGCAGCAGAGAGTGTGTGTGAGCGAGCAGGAGCCCGCAGCAGAGAGTGTGTGTGAGCGAGCAGGACCCGCAGCAGAGAGTGTGTGTGAGCGAGAGAGCCCGCAGCTAGCAGAGAGACAAGTAGCAGCAGCAGTCACTTGACAGAGACTCAATGTGACCACGCCCTAATTTATGCACAAACTTTAAGACCTAATATAAATAAAAGGGTCGCGTTAGAAAACAATTCACTCACAGATCCATAATCATGAAGGTGGAATCTAACTATATCGATAATAAAATGTATGGAGCCAGGGGTAGAAACATGTTTCTTTCTGCTGTAAAGTTGGGCATTTTAACATGGGGGTCTATGGAGAGTGCTCCTTTCTGCAGCCATCGCCTATCGGCCTATAGATGAACTGCAGTGTGTGGCACTTCCGTATTGGCTTCACGGCTCTACCCCACAGTTTGCCGCTTGGGTCCGACTGAACACCTTCGTCCTTAAAAGCAGAAAACTAATATGCAGGGAGATATTTGTTCAGCTGATGCACAACATGTTGTGTCCTTGTGGAGTTTCTGTTCAGCTGAGTAATACAGAAGACAGAGTGCATGACTGCATATTATTTGTATACTTTATAATATGAACCATTGCACATTCCTGCTCGGTTATTTTTGGAATTGAAACATATTGTGCATATTTTATTTGACACTCATTTATTTATTTCACTATGTTTATGTTATGCACCAACAGTGATGAGGTATATGTGTTGGCAGACCCAGGAGTTAGGGCTCCTTCCACAATAGGAATGTTCCATTGAATTTTGGAACACTGAAGAAAGAAGCTCTGAAGCAGGAAACAAACATACAGCCTGAAACACAAGGTCTTTCATCATATCAAACAACATGTGAGATGACTGGCTGCACAAGGCTGTGCTGTGGTGCTGGACAGATCCTGTACCCTGACCTCAGTCTTTACATTACAATTATTAGCTGTCGCTTTTATCCAAAGCACTTACAGTACACTTTCTCTAAGTGCTAAGTGCTACATAAAGAAATGAGCATTCCTTCTTTTATGACTTTTATTCTCCAAGTTCAGTGGAAACAGGTTGGTTTTCAGTCTGCGACAGAATGTAGACTTTCTGCTGTCCTGATATCAATAGGGAGCTTTTCCATCGTGTGGGAGCCAGGATAGCAAACAGCTGTGAGCCCATGTCCTGCATGTAGAAAGGACCTGCTCCAGTCACAGCCAGTGAAGGGAGCAGTGAGCCCATGTCCTGCATGTAGAAAGGACCTGCTCCAGTCACAGCCAGTGAAGGGAGCAGTGAGCCCATGTCCTGCATGTAGAAAGGACCTGCTCCAGTCACAGCCTGTGAAGGGAGCAGTGAGCCCATGTCCTGCATGTAGAAAGGACCTGCTCCAGTCACAGCCTGTGAAGGGAGCAGTGAGCCCATGTCCTGCATGTAGAAAGGACCTGCTCCATTCACAGCCAGTGAAGGGAGCAGTGAGCCATGTCCTGCATGTAGAAAGGACCTGCTCCAGTCACAGCCAGTGAAGGGAGCAGTGAGCCGATGTCCTGCATGTAGAAAGGACCTGCTCCAGTCACAGCCTGTGAAGGGAGCAGTGAGCCCATGTCCTGCATGTAGAAAGGACCTGCTCCAGTCACAGCCAGTGAAGGGAGCAGTGAGCCCATGTCCTGCATGTAGAAAGGACCTGCTCCAGTCACAGCCAGTGAAGGGAGCAGTGAGCCCATGTCCTGCATGTAGAAAGGACCTGCTCCAGTCACAGCCTGTGAAGGGAGCAGTGAGCCCATGTCCTGCATGTAGAAAGGACCTGCTCCAGTCACAGCCTGTGAAGGGAGCAGTGAGCCCATGTCCTGCATGTAGAAAGGACCTGCTCCATTCACAGCCAGTGAAGGGAGCAGTGAGCCCATGTCCTGCATGTAGAAAGGACCTGCTCCAGTCACAGCCAGTGAAGGCAGAGAGGAGTGATGTAGTGTGAGAGTCATCCATTATCGATGATCAATATCAGCCGGTGCACTGATGGTTATCTCAGTGTGAGCTTGAAGACTTTATAGTAGAAAGCATTATTACCTTACGTGTGGCATGGAGTGGGGTGTGGGCATTTACCATTCAAACCTACACAACTATGTTATTGGTTGCATTATGGGAAATGTAGCATTTTTGGAACTTGATGCTTTTCTTGGAACTAAAAGTCAGAGTATTTTGGTTTTCATCTATCTCCTCTGTGGGCCCCATCGGAAACCAAGTGTAAATGACTGCTGAGTGGTCCAGTCTGTATAGGGAATTGGCTCGGAAACCGAAGGGTTATGGGTTCGAGTCCTGGTCTGACCGACCTGGTCCACAGAGTGTGGACTGGGAGCTGGAGAGGTACCAGTCCACCTTCCGGTCCCTGCAGAGGTGTCCTTGAGCAAGGCACCGAACCCCCAACCTCGCAACGGGCAGCCTCCTCCCTCTGTCACCGCTCCACCACGGCATGGGCCTGTTTGTGTTTATCATCTATTTGTGTCATGTAAATAACACCTGAACTGTCCTTCAGCGATTCATACAAGTCTTCTTTCACTCCTTGAATAGTTTCTGGAGCACACTGGAACTCTATGGAGCACACTGGAACTCTATGGAGCACACTGGAACTCTATGGCACAAAGGAATAGAATACACACACAGTGCTGGTTGTACATTTGATCTGCACATGAAATTCATTTAAAGTAAGAAAGATATAGAATATCACCAAACCGCTATTAAACCTTTGACATTAGCTGCTTATAAAAAAAAGAAATGCAGAAAAAGGAGTCTGAAAGAGAGAGAGATGAGAAAAGGAGGGGGGGTAGACTCCACAACCTCATTATGTCTGTTGGCACTCTAAGTCCTTTTGATGATTTAGTCAGAAGAGGAGATGGAGAAGGAGGGGAGGAATAGATGCGTTCTCTCCTCCATCCATGACACCATTTCAACGCCCCCCCCCCCCCCCCAAGAGGAGAGAGGAAAGAAAGGGAAGTGAGTGTCTTTAATTTAGAGGGATCCCGAATGCGTGAAATCCTTTATGCTATCTGGGTCAGAGTGTGCCTTACAGGTTGAGGAAACACACACACACACACACACACACACACACACACACACACACACACACACACACACACACACACACACACACACACACACACACACACACACACACACACACACACACACACAGTTCATTTTGTGAGCAGCTCCCTGTTATGCGTTGCTGAGGGAGGTTATGGTATTTATAATGTATTGGCAGTGTGGTACGAGTCAACCCCTGTTAAAACAAATTATCAGCCTAACCCTTTACATTCAATTTCCCTTTAAGGTGCTTTAACATTACAACATGTTGGCAACTTACTATATTCTATACACATGGTATGACGGTATTAAATACATTACTTCGGTAAAACTGTGACTATACTAGATATACTAGGGGTGTAACGGTACACGTACCCGTACCGGAATTATTCGGTACGGCCCCTTTGGTTCGGTATACATGTGTACCGAAGTGTACCGAACGAATATAACGTTAAACGTAAAACATTGAGAACGTGAACAACTTCTTGGAAGTAATCTCAGGTGCTGCGTCGCAGCATTCAGAGTAATTTGCTCACATTGGGTTCAACGCGTCATAGAGCGAGCAAGTCATTTCATTGGACGAGAGGCATACTAAATTTGAACGCATCCCTGTGAGCTGGTCACAGGGATGCGTTCAAATTTCAAAACTTTCAAAGGTTTCAAAGGTACGTACCGAACCGAAATGTTTGTGAACCGTTACACCCCTAATATATACACATCTGTTGAACGTCATTCCAAAGCCATGAGCTCTGGGACCTGTGTCCACACAGCGCTTCTTTCTAAGCATTGTCTTTTTTCAGATGTTTCCAATGAAAAAACAGCACTCGCCCTCATATGCGGCTGCCTCTAGAAAAAACACACTGCACCATCGTTTATGCAGATGTTTTAGAAAGATAAGGCAAAGAGTCCGTCATACAGCGGCCGAGTCACCCAAGGAGTGTCCGAGTCGAGTCCGAGTCATCATTACCTGTGTTCGAGTCCAAGTCCAAGTCCGAGTCACCCAAGGAGTGTCCGAGTCGAGTCCGAGTCATCATTACCTGTGTTCGAGTCCAAGACCAAGTCCGAGTCACCCAAGGAGTGTCCGAGTCGAGTCCGAGTCATCATTACCTGTGTTCGAGTCCGAGTCCAAGTCCGAGTCACCCAAGAAGAGTCCAAGTCAAGTCAGAGTCACAAGTCTTCATGTGTTAATCTTAGTGGATATGTGTTGAAATGTAGCTGTAGCTCCTCTACATTGCTTTTATCCTGTCATGGTATACTAATGTGTCTATTGAACTGCTGTGAAGCCAGTGTGGCTGCAATTCTTTTATTAAAAAGGTGCTATACAAATATAAAGCTTATTACTAATATTAATTATTATTATTATTATTATTATCATCATCATCATCAAGGTTGAGTCCAGTTCCAATATTGCCTCCAGTGCTCCGTTCTGGCATCTTCAAAGAGCTGCTTTACAAATGAAAATGGTATACATTAAACACAATAACACACTGTCAGAATGTTCTATAACTTATTTAATGGTTTGAAAACCCACAGAAACTGAAAATACATTATTAAGAACAATAGAACATGAGAAAGCATGCAGGGTTTTCTACGCAATACAAGTAACATTTTCATTACATTTCCAATTTGAATCTGGCTCGAATTACAAAGTCATAGAACCAATTCCTCTCTATGTTAGTGAAGTGATGGGGTCCGCTCTCCACCATAATGTGGCCCTATTGGACAGACACCCAGTTGAAATTATGCATTTAGAATACTTAAAAAGCATCTTACAGGTGTACGGAAAACCACAAACAACACCAGCAGAGCCGAATGAGGCCAATTCCCAGAGTATTACATCTTCAAATAAGATAAACAAATCTTACAAACAGTGACCCACTCTTATATCACCAGAAAGCCCTGCAATGCTAAGAGCTGAGCTCAGCTGAGTCCATTTCTGGACCCTGTTCAGCCTCCGGACCAGCCTGACATCAACACAAATATAAATCACCAGAAAAAGAACAATAACACTAATTGGAATACACAAACTAATTCACACAGAAAAATGCAGTGCCATCTAGCCCTAAACTGTGTGGCAGATTAACTGAGCACAACCTCAAAACTCCAATCAATCCGAACAAAAACATTTCCCCAAATTTAAATACAACCATCCTGTATTTTACCACATAACAAACATTCAAAAAAATCTAATCCTGTTAGGAGAGCTCACAGGGAACTTTAGTCTGGCATAACAATATGTGTTTAGCTGCTAACGTCAGGAGCAGGTGAGCACCCACTCAGGCACACACACTTAAACATCCTTGTTGCATTTTAAAAGCATCAGATTTGACAACATCGAACAACTCAACCTTGCACGGTGAGGCCTCATAAAAATGCCTCCATGACTGAATACCCTTTCAATGGGTGCACTGGAAGCAGGGATGGAGAATACCTGTGTGGCAACCTGACAGAGGACAGGGAACTGGGATTTATTTTGTTGCCAAAACTTGAAGCATGGGTCTGAGGCCTGGTTGTAGATCAAGTCGAGGTATGCAGTCAGCTGAGCCTGGACAGACCGACTGTTGGTGGAGGAGGGAGTCTTGCTGTAGAGGGAGAACATTCTCAGCTTCTTCTGAGGAGCTTCAGGAGGAGACACTGGAACATCACCTTGTTCTGGTCCTGCAGCTGTGTCTGCTGTTGAGATCATTTGCTTCTCACCCTCTGCCTTGATACAATCTGAAATGAGAGGGTATACTTTTGTGAATAAATCTGCTACTGATCTTATTCTTTTGTTTGTGATACCATATTATACTGTAGATGATGATGTTAATTTGTTTTACTTGAAGAGGCTAATGTGTAAAAATTGCCTTACATTTGGGTAATTCTTTCCATAAGGATTATATTCTTATTTTTTCGCTACACACACCCCAATATCTACAAACGGATAAACCATTTCTAGACCTCCATGTACACATATAACTATAATTAATAATAACTAGTTTAAGTTAGAGCCTGCATACATATATATCAAGTAAACATGTCTCACGAATGATCTGAGTCATTAGCTGATCTTTGTCATCACTGTCCAGCTGTACATCATGTGTTAGCCAATGGAAACATTACATTACATTACATTGCATTTAGCTGACGCTTTTATCCAAAGCGACTTACAATAAGTACATACGACCAACAAAATACAAACTTGAAGAAAACAGAATCATATACAGTGGGGCAAAAAAGTATTTAGTCAGCCACCAATTGAGCAAGTTCTCCCACTTAAAAAGATGAGAGAGGCCTGTAATGTTCATCCTAGGTATACCTCAACTATGAGAGACAGAATGAGAAAAGAAAAATCCAGAAAATCACATTGTCTGATTTTTAAAGAATTTATTTGCAAATTATTGTGGAAAATAAGTATTTGGTCAATAACAAAAGTTCATCTCAATACTTTGTTATATACCCTTTGTTGGCAATGACAGAGGTCAAACGTTTTCTGTAAGTCTTCACAAGGTTTTCACTGTTGCTGGTATTTTGGCCCATTACTCCATGCAGATCTCCTCTAGAGCAGTGATGTTTTGGGGCTGTCGCTGGGCAACACAGACTTTCAACTCCCTCCAAAGATTTTCTATGGGGTTGAGATCTGGAGACTGGCTAGGCCACTCCAGGACCTTGAAATGCTTCTTACGAAGCCACTCCTTCGTTGCCCGGGCGGTGTGTTTGGGATCATTGTCATGCTGAAAGACCCAGCCACGTTTCATCTTCAATGCCCTTGCTGATGGAAGGAGGTTGTCACTCAAAATCTCACGATACATGGCCCCATTCATTCTTCCCTTTACACGGATCAGTGGTCCTGGTCCCTTTGCAGAAAAACAGCCCCAAAGCATGATGTCTCCACCCCCATGTTTCACAGTAGGTATGGTGTTCTTTGGACTCAGCATTCTTTCTCCTCCAAACACGTCTAGTTGAGTTTTTACCAAAAAGTTCTATTTTGGTTTCATCTGACCATATGACATTCTCCCAATCCTCTTCTGGATCATCTAAATGCTCTCTAGCAAACTTTAGACGGGCCTGGACATGCACTGGCTTAAGCAGGGGGACACGTCTGGCACTGCATGATTTGAGTCCCTGGCGGCGTAGTGTGTTACTGATGGTAGCCTTTGTTACTTTGGTCCCAGCTCTCTGCAGGTCATTGACTAGGTCCACCCGTGTGGTTCTGGGATCTGTGCTCACCGTTCTTGTGATCACTTTGACCCCACGGGGTGAGATCTTGCGTGGAGCCCCAGATCGAGGGAGATTATCAGTGGTCTTGTATGTCTTCCATTTTCTAATAATTGCTCCCACAGTTGATTTGTTCACACCAAGCTGCTTACCTATTGCAGATGCAGTCTTCCCAGCCTGGTGCAGGTCTACCATTTTGTTTCTGGTGTCCTTTGACAGCTCTTTTGTCTTGGCCATAGTGGAGTTTGGAGTGTGACTGTTTGAGGTTGTGGACAGGTGTCTTTTATACTGATAACGAGTTCAAACAGGTGCCATTAATACAGTTAACGAGTGGAGGACAGAGGAGGCTCTTAAAGAAGAAGTTACAGGTCTGTGAGAGCCAGAAATCTTGTTTGTTTGTAGGTGACCAAATACTTATTTTACCGAGGAATTTACCAATTCATTCATTAGAAATCCTACAATGTGATTTCCTGGATTATTTCCCCCCATTCTGTCTCTCATAGTTGAAGTGTACCTAGGATGAAAATTACAGGCCTCTCTCATCTTTTTAAGTGGGAGAACTTGCACAATTGGTGGCTGACTAAATACTTTTTTGCCCCACTGTAAGTACATCAGGTTTCATAGAGCAAAAACATTTCAAGTGCTACTCAACTGGCTTTAGATAAGCCAGTCCTTTATTAGTATATAAGTGCATTGTTAATAGTTCTATCGCTCGAATTGGAGTCGAAAGAGATGAGTTTTCAGTCTGCGCCGGAAGGTGTGTAAGCCTTCTGCTGTCCTGATGTCAATGGGGAGCTCATTCCACCATCTTGGAGCCAGGATAGCAAACCCACCGTGTTTTTGCTGATGGGAACTTGGGTCCCCCTCGCAGCGAGGTTGCAGCGAGTCGTTTGGCTGATGCAGAGCGGAGTGCACGCGCTGGGGTGTACAGTTTAACCATGTCCTGGATGTAGGAAGGGCCAGATCCATTCGCAGCATGGTACGCAAGTACTAGTGTCTTGAAGTGGATTCTAGCAGTTACCGGGAGCCAGTGAAGGGAGCGGAGGAGCGGAGTGGTGTGGGAACATTTTGGAAGGTTGAAGACCAGACGAGCCGCTGCATACTGGATGAGCTGCAGAGGTCGGATGGCACATGCAGGTAGACCAGCCAGGAGGGAGTTGCAGTAGTCTAGGCGTGAGGTGACGAGAGCCTGGACCAGAACCTGCGTGGCTTTCTGGGTCAGCTGGGGACGAATCTTCCTGATGTTGTACAGCGTATATCTGCAGCAACGGGTTGTAGCAGCGATGTTTGCAGTGAAGGACAGGTTGTTATCTAGGGTCACACCCAGATTCCTTGCAGTCTGAGTCGGGGAAACAACAGAGGGGCCGATGTTGTCCAGGCAGCTCCCGTTCGAGCATATGCCTTGAGTTGCACATAGCTCCAACGATCCATCACACACACACACACACACACACACACACACACACACACACACACCACACACACACACACACACACACACACACAACACACACACACAACAACACACACACACACACACACACACACACACACACACACACACACACACACACACACACACACACACACACACACACACACACACACACTTTGTATTGTGTTATTGTATGAGAGGTTCCAGGTTGAATTGAGGCTAATATTTGTAATGTTCAGAGGTTGTTGTGTTTAATATTCATGAGAATATTTGTCATTGTTCAAATGATAATAAACATTTGCATAAAGCATATTTGTCCACTCATATGTTGATAAGAGTATTACAACTTAAAAAATATTCCTCTAAGGTATATTTAGAACAGATACTAAATGTGCGATTAATTTGTGATTAATCACGATTAAATATTTTAATCGACTGACATCCCTAATATATATATATATTATATTTGAAAATAAATGCTGAATTGTCACTCATGATAATTCCAATCCCTGGAAAAGGAGGGAATGAGAAAGACAAGAGATTCTACGTAGACCGCCGATAAAGGAAAGAAAATAATCAGTCTCTCTCTTAGTTTTCCCATTCGTCTCACACATAAAGAATCACACACACGCGCACACACACACACACACACACACACACACACACACACACACACACACACACACACACACACACACACACACACACACACACACACACACACACACACACACACACACACACACACACACACACACACAATCAGTAAATCCTCAGTGCGCTCATCCCCAGCCTCTTGATCAGATTAGTTTCTCTGCTGTACTCTCATCTGTTCTAGGTGTGATTAACTTGTACAGTTTACATTGATGTGACTCAAACAGCCATTGAAACATAGTAACTTTGAAAGCTCCAAAGGTTGGCCTCATGCTGGGCAGACAGGACCCAGCGTCACAGCAGATATGTGCCAACGGTCAGTCATTCAGCGGTGGGCTGTATATGCTGGCCATTGATTCTGAGCCAAATCTGAACTCATCTCAGGTCTGATCCTTCGAGGGGTTATTTTGGTGGTGCTTAGTTGTAATTTGAAGCGATAGTATCTGGGTTCCCAGTCTGAAATGTAAACTGGGACACCTGAGGTTGGACTTCCTTCTTGGAAACTCGGACATACCTCACCATATCCAAGGTCATATAAGATCATCCTTCAAAGTGGAGTTTCCGCATATGAAGGAGAGAGAACACTTTGATATATAACATTTGTATCTCTTCTGTATTATCTGTGTCACATTAAATCCACTGTAAATATGGTACTGCTCCAACACACTCTCACTCCATAATCGTCCAGGAGCGACGTTTGGTCAGGGTCCTGTGGCGTGCACTTGTGACGCTCCTAGCCTCCTTCAGCTTCATAAAGGGACGTAAATAGCTTTCAACTGATTGCAATGTATTCCCATCGGCGGCGGGATTTGACGCTCATGGAAGCACGGCATTCGTTTGTGTCGGCTGCCCTTAAACGCAATGTGAGCGTCCATTCCCATTGGATAACGGAGAATTGTACACCCGGAAGTAAGTATTCCCCTACTGTCGATTGATTTTACAGCGATATCTGCACTACTCATCGACTAAAAAACACCAGATTATCCTTGTTAATTACACAACATTGATTGGTTTAAATTGTGTGCAATGCTTTTGTATTTTTCCCCTTCGATTCAGAGAAACAAATATTTTTTCGGAGTAAAGGATGGCAGAAGACACTACACTACCCAGAATCCCCAGCTATCGTTTAGGACTAATCTATCGTTTAGGACTACACCATGTGCTCTGTTTGACAAGCCCCGTGATTAGTTCTGAAGCTCTGTGATTGGTTGACCTCCAACTGCATTCCATTCATTCCAATGGCTGGCGTCTATGTCACGTGATCTTCACATTTCTCCCTGCAGAAAAAAAAAACATGGCCGAACGTTTTATTCTTGGTGGAAAATGCCTATTTTAAAGTTAGTTTGGCCATTAAAATGCGTTTTGATGTCATTTGATGCGAGAAATATGAGTTGTTATTTCAGATTATGTGTGCAGTGGATGTACATGATCTTTAGTTTGCTCGTTATTACGAAGATTACTTCAGGAAATTGTGTTCATACAACGTTTTCATTGTTACCAAGGTGGTTGCTAGGGACGCTGCTATCGATATTATTTCTGTTATGTTGTGTAACTGTTTAATGGTGTTATCTTTATTGCTACCCCCTTCCCCGTCAATGTATAGTGTTGGTCCACAGCGCAAACGTATTAGTTTAACAAAATCCGCATCTAAAGATACGTTATTTTCCCCTGTGCAATTCCAGTCTCACATCTCACAGCACATCGTCATTAACAAATACCGGAAACAGACCGAAAACATTTAAAAAAAATAAAATAATACTTTATTCCGAGTGTGCTTGCTTTTCTCTTTGAAAGTCATCACATAACGGCATTGTAATACACGGTTCGGCTGCATTAAATATTACATATCTGCCGTAGTTCTGTATTTATAGAGCCCTGATGAGAAGACTTCTAGACAAACATGAGGAACTGAAAACGTGACGTGGATCATAAATATATCAGCCATTAAACAACATCTTACATTTCTTTTCATACAATACGTCTCCTTGCAGTATCAACACTAATTCGGCTGACTTTTATATTTGATCCAATTGGTAGATAGGCTGTATTTACACCATAAAGGTGCACAGCTGATATAAAGGGACACCTAGTGGTTAAAGACGTCACGTTTGCGCGTCCCCGCAATTTAAAGCACGTTATTGAATTTCATTATTTTTATTATTAGATATTAATAGGATCCCTATAAAGTATATTCATTCCTCGTTATTCTCTACTAATAGTTAATTAAAGACTGTATATAATGACTATTTTTGCCCTTTCAAGATTTCAAGATTTTCTAAGGTTTATTAACATATCATATACACAACTACGGTGTAGTTATGTATATGGGACGCGGTGGACCCGTTCAAATCCAGTTTTGGACAGTCTGCTGTGGTTCCATCCCATTTCAAGTGCTGATCGACGCTCGGCGTAACCCTCGGAGCACACTCTCCAATCACAGAGCTTGAGGACTATCACAGGGTTTGTCAAGCGAGAAGCAAATGAGCTGCTCCGACCCTCGGTCCTGACGGACTCCAACTTGTGTTTATTAATCAAACAAATAAATAAACACAATGATGATTATGTGTTATTGTTGAGTAAATGGAGAATTGCACAGGGGAAAATAACTTATCTTTAGATGCGGATTTTGTTAAACTAATACGTTTGCGCTGTGGACCAACACTATACATTGACGGGGAAGGGGGTAGCAATAAAGATAACACCATTAAACAGTTACACAACATAACAGAAATAATATCGATAGCAGCGTCCCTAGCAACCACCTTGGTAACAATGAAAACGTTCTATGGACGCAGCTTCCTGAAGTAATCTTCGTAATAACGAGCAAACTAAAGATCATGTACATCCACTGCACACATCATCTGAAATAACAACTCATATTTCTCGCATCAAATGACATCAAAACGCATTTTAATGGCCAAACTAACTTTAAAATAGGCATTTTCCACCCAGAATAAAACGAAGTTCGGCCATGTTTTTTTTTTCTGCAGGGAGAAATGTGAAGATCATGTGACATAGACGCCAGCCATTGGAATGAATGGAATGCAGTTGGAAGTCAACCAATCACAGAGCTTGAGAAATAATCACGGGCTTGTCAAACAGAGCACATGGTGTAGTCCTAAACGATAGATTAGTCCTAAACGATAGCTGGGGATTCTGGGTAGTGTAGTGTCTTCTGCCATCCTTTACTCGGAAAAAATATTTGTTTCTCTGAATCGAAGTGGAAAAATACAAAAGCATTGCACACAATTTAAACCAATCAATGTTGTGTAATTAACAAGGATAATCTGGTGTTTTTTAGTTGATGAGTAGTGCAGATATCACTGTAAAATCAATCGACAGTAAGGGGAATATTTACTTCCGGGTGTACAATTCTCCGTTATCCAATGGGAATGGACGCTCACATTGCCTTTAAGGGCAGCTGACACAATGCCGTGCTTCCATGAGCGTCAAATCCCGCAGCAGATGGGAATACATTGCAATCAGTTGAAAGCATCCCTTTATGAAGCTGAAGGAGGCTAGGAGCGTCACAAGTGCACGCCACGGGACCCTGACCAAACGTCGCTCCTGGACGCTTAGGGAGTGAGAGTGTGTTGACAGCTGTGGATATGTTGCTATGATGTGTGCAATGAGAAAATACAAAATAAAGAGTAGTTATCCACCGGTATTGCTAACAATGGCTAACCCCCCCCTGACTCGTGCTACTGGATTGCAGTCAACTTGCATGTTACGTCACTTCCTGCTCAGACCTCTGACGTCTAATGTAAATGGAACGCAGCATATCCTTCACAGATCTCCTGATGAGGGACATCAGTTTCAAAGACTGTAGTTCGAAGTATCAACTGATGTGGCATGGTGATGATGTTGATGCGGCCTTTCCTTTTGATCCTGAGAATGTAATGAGTGCACATTTAACCTCACTGTAGAGGGAGGACTGGATGATAAACGGTGTCAGTCATGTGCCAGATCCCATCAGAGCAGAGCAGCCTCTGATCACTCCCTATCAAGAGAATATATTGAGATAAATCTTCAGTGAAGGTCCTCTGTTGTATTGGCTCAGGGCGCTGTTCTGAAGCTCAGGCTGACCTTTGACCTCTGAAGCGTGCTCTCAATCCAATCTCTGTGTTCCACAATCGATCAGCGCACAGATAGAGTTTCACCCTCTTACACACAGAGTGTGAGTGTGTGTGTGTGTGTGTGTGTGTGCGTGTGTTGGGTGACACTCAATACTTCAGTGATGGAAGAGCACTTATTAGAGAATGATATCTATTGAAACTTACATGCTCACACACACACACTCACACTGAGGGAGATCACAGAGACGGGTGACCCTCATGGGTGTATTGACATCTGTCACGGCTGAAAAAAAGGCGCAGTTGAGTTGCGTTCACTGACATCGATCTGAAACCTGTTTAACATTCCATCTGAGCCTCACTTGGGTTATATAGAGCCTCAGGATGTTATCTCACACAAACACACACACACACACACACACACACACACACACACACACACACACACACACACACACACACATACTATGTATACATCACTTCAGGGGACATTGACTTACATGCATTTCCTGGAGACTTTTCCTAACCTTAACCAAAACCAACACATGCCTAACCCTAACCCTTAACCTTACCCTAACCCTAATCCTAAACCTAACCAAGTCTTCACCCTAAAATTAATGATTCCCCTCATGGGGACCTCCGATTTGTCCCCATAAGGGAGGCGAGTCCCTACACGTGAGTATGTAAACAGATTTAGGTCCCCACAAGTATAGTAATGCTAGGCCACACATCACACACACACAAACACACACACACACACACACACACACACACACACACACACACACACACACACACACACACACACACTTGACAGAAGTCTTGAACTACGGACAATGTTTTTGTTGGCCGTGTCTGTGATGTTGATAAGGCTGCAGAGATAAGACTAAGCTATCACCGTTTCATGATGATGATGTTTATGTTGAGATGATAATGATGATGGCCATCTCTCCTGCTGTTTCTGGAGCTATAATGATGAGGAGGAGACAGTATTACACTGATCCTCCTCAGGGCCGAGAGTAGAGATGGTGTTAGATACTATTACCTCTGTGCCATAAAGCTCCATTGTTGCACAAAAACGACTAATAGCACATTATGCATCGGATATTTTAAATGATTTTGGTATGCACCTTTAATGTTGGTTTATGAACTGCCAAATAAACACAAAGAAGAAGAAGAACAGAAATGGAGCATGCTGACTAAAGATCCAAACATGTGGGTGTCCTTCAGTTTCAGTGGAAGATAAGAGTTACATTTGCAAAGCAGCTTTTGATGTGGCTACTTCACTACACATTCAAAAGAAACGTTGATTTGACATACTTCAGTTAACTGTGTTAGGTTACTTGAAAGCAATAATATTAAGTTGAAACTAATATTTCGTATTTAAACTTAATATTATTATCTTTTGACATAATACATTTAATCAAAGACTGAACTGCTTTTCCTTCCGGGAAAAGATTGTCCCACTCTTGACCTAACAATCAACATCGGCACCTCTGTTGTTTCCCCGACTCAGACTGCAAGGAATCTGGGTGTGACCCTAGATAACAAACTGTCCTTCACTGCAAACATCGCTGCTACAACCCGTTGCTGCAGATACACGCTTTACAACATCAGGAAGATTCGTCCCCAGCTGACGCAGAAAGCCACCCAGGTTCTGGTCCAGGCTCTCGTCACCTCACGCCTAGACTACTGCAACTCCCTCCTGGCTGGTCTAGCTGCATGTGCCATCCGACCTCTGCAGCTCATCCAGAATGCAGTGGCTCGTCTGGTCTTCAACCTTCCAAAATGTTCCCACACCACTCCGCTCCTCCGCTCCCTTCACTGGCTCCCGGTAACTGCTAGAATCCACTTCAAGACACTAGTACTTGCGTACCATGCTGCGAATGGATCTGGCCCTTCCTACATCCAGGACATGGTTAAACTGTACACCCCAGCGCGTGCACTCCGCTCTGCATCAGCCAAACGGCTCGCTGCACCCTCGCTGCGAGGAGGACCCAAGTTCCCATCAGCAAAAACACGTGGGTTTGCTATCCTGGCTCCAAAATGGTGGAATGAGCTCCCCATTGACATCAGGACAGCAGAAAGCTTACACACCTTCCGGACTGAAAACTCATCTCTTTCGACTCCACTTCGAGCCATAGAATTACTAACAAAGCACTTATATACTAATAAAGGACTGGCTTACCTAAAGCCAGTTGAGTAGCACTTGAAATGTTTTGCTCTATGAAACCTGATGTACTTATATGATTCTGTTTTCTTCAAGGTTGTGTCTTCCTGGTCGTATGTACTTATTGTAAGTCGCTTTGGATAAAAGCGTCAGCCAAATGCAAAAGCGTCAGCCAAATGCAATGTAATGTAATGTAAAAAAGTAAATGTTTCAGTTGTTTCAGTGTAGAAAGCCAGAAGAGTGTTTTGTTTTTTTGTTAACAATAGTTTCCAGTTAGTCTTGGAGTCAGAGTTATGGAATAATCAACACATTCTCACTCCCAACTCCGCCTATGTTGACGTTATATCAGGGTCCCTGTCGTCACTTTCCAACAAAAGGGGGGGCCCTTTAGCGTCGAGTTTCAACTATCAGGGAGTCCCATTGACTTGCATAGAGCTCCCTGAACGTTGGTAATAGACGAGTTGAGATTGCGGCGAAATGCTCTCCGCAGATCCATTCTCACAGCTTTTATCAACCTTTTTCTTACTCAATATCAAGCCACACTTATTGTGTTTACTTCTTTATTTTAATTGAATAATGTAGGACTTTTGTTGCCGTCAGTTATGGGGAGAGTAGGGGCTCAGAATACTGAAATATGTATTGTTTCATAGTTTTTTCCTTCTAATTTTGTATCATTTTCTAAACCACACACTGTTATTTCCTCAACAATAACACACACTTATCCTTGTGTTTATTTATTTGTTTGATTAATAAACACAAGTTGGGTCGGAGCAGCTCATAGTAGTTGCTTTAGAGAATTTTACACCCGGTGTCAGTACCATATCTACACGGCCTACCAGATCAGCATGGGGTCCGTTACGCTTACTAATGACGTCACGCATTGGCCAAATTCCGCAAAGAATATTAAAACATAACAATCGACAGTGAATAGTGGAACTGTGTCAGGAAAGTGAAGGCAAGGCAAGGCAAGTTTATTTATATAGCACTTTTCAACACAAGGCAATTCAAAGTGCTTTACAAAAAATGAAAGACATTAAGAAAATGGCATTTAAAATCAGTCATTAAAAAGAAAAGCTAATAAAATAAACATTAAAAGAAGAAATACATGGATAAACATTAAAAAAAAAATACATGGATAAAAGTTACAGTGCAGTTTAAGATATGAATAGTTCAATTAAAAGCAGCGACAAAAAGAAAAGTCTTTAGTCTGGATTTGAAAGTAGTCAGAGTTGCAGCGGACCTGCAGGTTTCTGGGAGTTTGTTCCAGATGGAGCATAATAACTGAACGCTGCTTCTCCATGTTTAGTTCTGACTCTGGGGACAGAAAGCTGACCAGTCCCTGAAGACCTGAGAGATCTGGATGGTTCATCATTTAGCAGGAGGTCACAAATGTATTTTGGGCCTAAACCATTCAAAGCTTTATAAACCAGCAGCAGTATTTAGAAATCTATTCTTTGACACACAGGAAGCCAGTGTAAAGACTTCAGAACAGGAGTGATGTGATCTACTTTCTTAGTGTTAGTGAGGACTCGAGCAGCGGCGTTCTGAATCAGCTGCAGCTTCCTAATAGATTTTTTTGTGAGACCTGTGAAGACACCATTGCAGTAGTCCAGTCTACTGAAGATAAAAGCATGGACAAGTTTTTCCAAATCCTGCTGTGACATTAGTCTTTTAATCCTAGATATGTTCTTTAGGTGATAGTAGGCTGATTTAGTAACTGTTTTAATGTGGCTGTTGAAACTCAGGTCAGAGTCCATGACTACACCTAGAGTTCTGGCTTTATCTGTTGTTTTGAACATTGCAGGCTGAAGCTCAGCGCTAACTTTTATACGTTCTGCCTTGGCTCCAAAAACCATTACCTCAGTTTTATCTTTGTTTAATTGGAGAAAGTTCTGACACATCCAGTCATTGATTTGTTCAATGCACTTACTCAGTGTTTGAATTGGAGCATAGTCTCCTGGTGAAACTGTTACGTAAATGTGTGTGTCATCTGCATAGCTATGGTAACTTATTTAGTTGTTTTTCATTATCTGAGCCAGTGGTAGCATGTAGATGTTAAAGAGAAGAGGCCCCAAGATGGAGCCTTGAGGAACCCCACATGTCATATTTGTCAACTCAGATGTGTATTTACCTATAGAAACAAAGTTGTTTCTGTCCTTTAAGTAGGATTCAAATCAATTTAGAACTGTTTCCGAAAGGCCCACCCAGTTTTCCAGTCGGTCTAGTAATATGCTGTGGTCAACAGTGTCAAACGCAGCACTGAGATCTAATAATACTAACACTGAAGTTCTGCCACTGTCTGTGTTTAAGTGGATGTCATTAAAGACCTTTACAAGAGCAGTCTCAGTGCTGTGGTTTGGACGAAAGCCTGACTGGAACACATCGAAACAGTTATTTAAATGCAAAAAAATACTCAACTGTTGAAAAACAACTTTTTCAATGATTTTACCTTGAAATGGGAGGTTTGATATGGGCCTACAATTGTTCATTACTGAAGCATCTAGATTATTCTTTTTTAAGAGCGGTTTAATGACTGCAGTTTTCAGGGCCTGTGGAAAAATACCTGAGTGAAGATTTGTTTACTATATGAAGTAGATCTGAGGCCATGCAAGGCAAAACATCTTTGAAAAATCCCGTTGGAATAATATCAAGGCAGCAGGAGGAGGATTTCAGAAGTTGTATAATGTCCTCTAGGTTTTTATCATTAATCTGATGGAATTGTGTCATGGTGTTTGAATTGATATTAGGTGGACATAGGGACAACACATTTACTGTTCCTGATGCAGAGGCACTGACTGCTTGTCTGATGTTCTGAATGTTGTCAGTGAAAAAGGCAAAATCATTGCACGCCCTGGTGGATAGAAATTCAGAGGCTACTGACACTGGGGGGTTAGTTAGTCTGTCGACGGTAGCAAGCAAGGCACGTGCGTTGTTTTTGTTTTTGGTAATGATGTCAGAGATGAAAGACTGTCGTGCGTTTTTCAATTCCAAATTATAAAGGCCAAGTCTCTCTTTATAGATTTCAAAGTGAACCTGGAGATTTGTTTTTCGCCACCTACGTTCAGCTTTTCGACACTTTTTTCTGTTTTCACGGTCATGGCCTTTCTCCATGGAGATATTTTCTTCCCAGTCACTTCCTTTACCTTAGTTGGAGCAATGGCATCTATAACATTTTTAATTTTTGAATTAAAATGATCTACTAGCTCATTTACTGAGATGTTAGCAGGGGCAAGTGTGGAAGAAAAATTCTGAGTAAACATTTCCCTAGTATTTTCAGTTAAATATCGCTTTGTGGTTACCTCTTTTTGAACATTTTTGTGAACAGAAATAGAGCTCTCAAAGAAAACACAGGAATGATCAGAGAACGCAACATCAGTCACCACAACCTTAGAGATATTCAGACCCTTTGAGATAATTAAGTCCAGAGTGTGCCCCTTATTGTGCGTGGGCTCCGTCACATGCT
Organism: Harpagifer antarcticus; assembly: GCA_902827135.1. Taxonomy (NCBI): domain Eukaryota; kingdom Metazoa; phylum Chordata; class Actinopteri; order Perciformes; family Harpagiferidae; genus Harpagifer; species Harpagifer antarcticus. The sequence goes on from CADEHL010001381.1 coordinate 167,782, forward strand.
GAGTCAGTCCATAGCTATCAAGAACACAAAACAGTTCTTTTGCCCCTCTGTCCTGGGGGTTGTCAACATGGATGTTAAAATCACCAACAATGACTAAACGGTCAAAGTCAATACACACTATAGACAGCAGTTCAGTAAAGTCATCATAAAAGCTTGCACAGTATTTTGGTGGTCTATAGATATTTAGGAACAGAGCTCGAGAGGAGCATTTCAGCTGAAGGGCCACATATTCAAAAGAAGCAAAGTTCCCATAAGATGTCTTCCTGCATTGAAGGGAATCATTGAACAGAATAGCAACTCCACCCCCTTTCTTATGCATTCTTTCCTGACTCATAAAACTAAAGTTGGGAGGGGTTGATTCGATAAGAACAGCTGCACTGTTATTTTGTTCAATTCAAGTTTCTGTTAAAAACATAAAATCGAGATTTTGCTCAGTGATAAAATCATTGATTAAAAATGTTTTTCCTGCCAAAGACCTGACATTTAATAAAGCTAGTTTAAGTTCGTTAAACACACTATCAGTCATGTTTTTTGTAACAAGCTGTGGCTGACATGGAATCACTGCTAAATTAGATGAACTCACACAAACGTTTGAGCGCTTCCTGTATCTAAGATGATTCGCCGCTCTTAATCTATTACCTATCAACACAGATATCAGCAAAGCTACTGGCAGGCAGGGCCCTGGCATGTCCTGGAAAGAGTTGAGAGTGCCATACGCCCTTGAGCCTGGACCGAGCACACATCAGTAAGAGTTTGTTGCGTTTTGTACACACACATCCTTATCAGGCTTCGGAGACTGCAGATGCTTTCTTGAAGGGAGGGGAGGTGGTTAACGTAGGCACAGTGATGGAGACGGGGGAGATGGTGCGGGGATAGAAGACATGCTGCCAGGGGGGGGAGGTGGTTGACGTAGGCTCGGTGATGAAGACGGGGGAGATGGTGCGCGTCTCCGCGGTGATTTTGGTGGGCGTCGTTGAGGAGCGGGGGTAACGGACATGCTGCCAGCCCTGCGTATCGCCTTAGTTTGGTTATTGAACTCCAGGAAGGAATCGGTGCCAACCCTCTGTATCGCCTTCATGTGTTCAACGATCTCCAGGAGGGTGGGCGAGGGTGAAAGGGTGAACGGAGTATCCTCAAAGGGGTTGTCAGGGGGGGTGAAGGGCAGTGGAGACTCCTCCATGTGTCTCCCATAATCAGAACATTCCTCAGGCGGGTGCAGTGATAATTCTTCAGGGTTTTCTGCGCGATGTGTTGTGTCTTTCTCCTGTTTTGATTCCTCTTGCCGCTTGTCCTTGGCAGAGGAAACAGATTGATGACGCAGGCAGTTGAAAATGTTAGAGATAAACAATTTCACTCCTGATTTGTTCAGGCAAACTCCATTTGCCTTGAAAAGATGTCTGCGATCCCAGAAAAAGTTAAAATTGTCAATAAAATGGACAGAATGGTCAGTACAGGCATTGGAAAGCCAGGTGTTCAGTGCAAACAATCTGCTGAATCTCTCCACTCCTCTTCTGACTAGCGGTAGAGGGCCACTGATGAGCACCTCCGCATTTAGACAGCTGACAGTTTCCAACAGACATTTAAAGTCTTAATTAAGTAATGTTATTAAATAACTGAAATGCATAAAATTGAATGTTAATATGTAGCATATCCCTCCGAAATATGGTCGTAGAATAATATGGTAATGGTAATATGGTAGAATAATATAAGAAATATGGTCGTTTAGAATTGATTGAAAATCCAGACTCAACGTAAGAGCTTGTGCCTCTTCAGGGGGTGCTAACATTTAAACATAAACTTTATTCTTTACTTTTTCCGTCTTTATATGTAGAAGATATCAGATACTGTCATGTTGTTTCCATAGCAACAACAACTGCAATTTTATGCATTTCAGTTCTTCAATAACATTACTTAATTAACACTTCACTTTCCTGACACAGTTCCACTAACATACTGTCGATTGTTATTTTTTAATATTCTTTGCGGAATTTGGCCGTGTAAAATGTCCTCTTGGTTTGCCATACAGCCGATGCGTGACGTCATTAGTAAGCGTAACGGACCCCGTGCTGATCTGGTAGGCCGTGCAGATATGGTACTAACACCGGAAGTAAGTATTCTCTCCGCTTCGCTTGACAAACCCCCGAAGCTCTGTGATTGGATGTTTGAGTGTGCGCCGAGGGTTACGCCCAAGCCCCCAGGAAGTGCGCCGGAGTCTGATGAGAATATTCGTTTTGGCCACACGGCGGTACTACACTTCCGTTTGGTTGCCAGGCCCGGAAACACTTTTTCCCATTGACTTACATGGGGAAAGAATGGTCTAAATCGTTGGATAATTTTTTTTAAACTAAATAAACTACCCAGTATGAACACTTGTATAGCCCTTATTAAAAACATTCGTTCCTCAAGTTGTAAAATGTGCTAATAACGTTATTCTGAGAGTTATTTCCCTCGGCATTATGAACGCGCATCTAACCCACGGGACCGCGCCGCCCGGCACGTTCACGTTACGTGTTCAGTTGTACTACATGAGTTTCTCTTTACCCATGGATGCACAATAACAACGGACCATATCGCCTTACTGCCCACGGAGCTGTAATAATGGATATATTGCACATGTTTGCTGTAATTCATCATTTGTAAAATATTATACTACATGGGCTGTATGATTAAATCTTGTACGGTAAATGTTGTATTAAATAAAGTTAATATTACCGACGTAGATTAACGTTCCTGTAGCTTCTTATTGCACTTGCAATATACCATTAAAAGAGTTGAACGTAGCTATTTGCTATTAGGCCGACTATATATTAAGTCGTCTTAATTATAATTGTATATATATATGTATATTGCCTGTGTTGTATATGTATACACACAAATGAACAACCTTGTGTTTTTTCAAAAGTTTTACAAGTTGTATTGTAGTGTTTATTTTAGTGTTGTTTTATTCTTATCCACATTTTGATTTCAGAGCACAGGACAGGAGAATGCTGGGCACAACATCACGCTCAACAGTGAAGCTGGCAATGCTGAACAAAACCAGTTATAATATTTATTCCGCTGAAAAAGTGAAAGCTTTACGAAAATGTAATTAAAAATACATAGTTCCTTATCTTTCTTACAGTGCAGACGCTTTTCTGCTTGCTCCTGCCTCTGCTTACTTTTTATGCTGATTTTCCTATTCTTATTCTCTTAAAACTTCGAGCAGCAGCTCCTGGACATTAACTTATCACTGGGACAGTTCATCTTCGTAAATAGACGGAGGGTTTCAGCCATATTTCAACATTTTTACGACGACCTCAGTCTTACAGTAGCGTGGCCTAGCAACAGCTAAAGCCTGGTAGGCTACTGCATGCTAGTTGGTAGCAAAATGCCTCCGTTCTCTACAGATGACTTCCACAAACTTATACAGAAGATGGCTGTGGTGGAAATGAAAATGCAACGGTTGGAAGTTAACGTGGAAGTGAATGGACTATGTCATGGGAATGACACCACTTTACCAGTGTTGCAAAATAATGGAGAAGGGTATGCTAACTCACAGCTAGTTAGCAGCTACAAGGATTCCAAGGAACAGGGGGCCTGTGTACTGGGTAATAAATATACAAGTGGTAGTCCTCCCTGGAACTCTCTGGGTGCAAAGCCGAAGAGTAAATCATTTCCATGGGATTTGGGAGGACGGATAACAGGCAGAGCCCAGCGCTCCGAAATCTGTGATGCGACCGGCTGGCCTGCATTGTTATCACCCAGGAAGAGCGCCTCTTCAACCCCTAAACAGCAGTGGACATCTGCTAAAGGGAGAATTACAAACAATCCTCCTAAACCACCAAGTGTGCCAATCCAGAACAGATACGCTCCGCTGACCGAGAACCGGAGATCTCTTTCTGATGACCTGGATAACCTGTCCTCTTCACACAGCAGGGTAAGGAACAAAAGTAAAAGGCTAGAGGGAAAGCTAACGACTGGGCCGGAAACTCTGATTGTGGGTGACTCTGCTGTAAGAGATGTAAAAGGTCTGTGTAATAAGAACAACACCAAAGTACTCTGTTTTCCCAAGGATGTGGTCTCTGACTTGGCTGAGAAGATCCTGCATATTGGGGCTAAACATCCAACTGTGAAGAATGTGGTACTACACATTGGAACAAATGATGTTGTGAAACAACAGTCAGAAGTGCTGAAAGAAGACTTTAAATGTTTGTTGCAAACTGTCAGCTCTCTAAATGCAGAGGTGTTCATCAGTGGCCCTCTACCGCCAGTCAGAAGAGGAGTGGAGAGATTCAGCAGATTGTTTGCACTGAACACCTGGCTTTCCAATGCCTGTACTGACCATTCTGTCCATTTTATTGACAATTTTAACTTTTTCTGGGATCGCAGACATCTTTTCAAGGCAAATGGAGTTTGCCTGAACAAGTCAGGAGTGAAATTGTTTATCTCTAACATTTTCAACTGCCTGCGTCATCAATCTGTTCCCTCTGCCAAGGACAAGCGGCAAGAGGAATCAAAACAGGAGAAAGACACAACACATCGTGCAGAAAACCCTGAAGAATTATCACTGCACCCGCCTGAGGAATGTTCTGATTATGGGAGACCTATGACACACATGGAGGACTCTCCGCTGCCCGTCACCCCCCCCACTGACAACGCCTCTGAACACATGAAGGCGATACAGAGGGTTGGCACCGATTCTTTCCTGGAGTTCAAAGACCAAACTAAGGCGATACGCAGGGCTGGCAGCATTTCCTTTACCCCCGCTCCTCAACGACGCCCACCAAAAAGACGGGCACCATCTCCCCCCCCCGTCTTCATCACCGAGCCTACGTCAACCACCTCCCCCCCCTCGCAGCATGTCTTCTACCCCTACACCATCTCCTCCGTCTCCATCACCGTGCCTACGTCAACCACCTCCCCTCCCTTCAAGAAAGCATCTGCAGTCTCTGAAGCCTGATAAGGATGTGTGTGTACAAAATGCTTACTGATGTGTGCTGGGTCCAGGCTCAAGGGCGTATGGCACTCTCAACTCTTTCCAGGACATGCCAGGGCCCTGCCTGCCTGTAGCTTTGCCGATATCTGTGTTGATAGGTAATAGATTAAGAGCGGTGAATCATCGTAGATACAGGAAGCGCTCAAACGTTTGTGTGAGTTCATCTAATTTAGCAGTGATTCCATGTCAGCGACAGCTTGTTACAAAAAACATGACTGATAGTGTGTTTAACAAACTTAAACTAGCTTTATTAAATGTCAGGTCTTTGGCGGGAAAAACATTTTTAATCAATGATTTTATCACTGAGCACAATCTCGATTTTATGTTTTTAACAGAAACTTGGATTGAACAAAATAATAGTGCAGCTGTTCTTATCGAATCAACCCCCCCCCAACTTTGGTTTTATGAGTCAGGAAAGAATGCATAAGAAAGGGGGTGGAGTTGCTATTCTGTTCAATGATTCCCTTCAATGCAGGAAGACATCTTATGGGAACTTTGCTTCTTTTGAATATGTGGCCCTTCAGCTGAAATGCTCCTCTCTAGCTCTGTTCCTAAATATCTATAGACCACCCAAATACTGTGCAAGCTTTTATGATGACTTTACTGAACTGCTGTCTATAGTGTGTATTGACTTTGACCGTTTAGTCATTGTTGGTGATTTTAACATCCATGTTGACAACCCTCAGGACAGAGGGGCAAAAGAACTGTTTTGTGTTCTTGATAGCCATGGACTGACTCAGCATGTGACGGAGCCCACGCACAATAAGGGGCACACTCTGGACTTAATTATCTCAAAGGGTCTGAATATCTCTAAGGTTGTGGTGACTGATGTTGCACTCTCTGATCATTCCTGTGTTTTCTTTGAGAGCTCTATTTCTGTTCACAAAAATGTTCAAAAAGAGGTAACCACAAAGCGATATTTAACTGAAAACACTAGGGAAATGTTTACTCAGAATTTTTCTTCCACACTTGCCCCTGCTAACATCTCAGTAAATGAGCTAGTAGATCATTTTAATTCAAAAATTAAAAATATTATAGATGCCATTGCTCCAACTAAGGTAAAAGAAGTGACTGGCAAGAAAATATCTCCATGGAGAAAAGCCATGACCGTGAAAACAGAAAAAAGAGAGTGTCGAAAAGCTGAACGCAGGTGGCGAAAAACAAATCTCCAGGTTCACTTTGAAATCTATAAAGAGAGACTTGGCCTTTATAATTTGGAATTGAAAAATGCACGACAATCGTTCTTCTCTGACATCATTACCAAAAACAAAACAATGCACGTGCCTTGTTTGCTACCGTCGACAGACTAACTAACCCCCCAGTGTCAGTAGCCTCTGAATTTCTATCCACCAGGGCGTGCAATAATTTTGCCTCCTTTTTCACTGACAAAATTCAGAAAATCAGACAAGCAGTCAGTGCCTCTGCATCAGGAACAGCAAATGTGTTGTCTCTGTGTCCACTTAACATCAATTCAAACACTATGACACAATTCCATCAGATTAATGATAAAAACCTAGAGGACATTATTCAACTTCTGAAATCCTCCTCCTGCTGCCTTGATATTATTCCAACGGGATTTTTTACAGATGTTTTGCCTTGCATGGCCTCAGATCTACTTCATATAGTAAACAAATCTCTTCACTCAGGTATTTTTCCACAGGCCCTGAAATCTGCAGTCATTAAACCGCTCTTAAAAAAGAATAATCTAGATGCTTCAGTAATGAACAATTACAGGCCCATATCAAACCTGCCATTTCTAGGTAAAATCATTGAAAAAGTTGTTTTTCAACAGCTGAGTAATTTTTTGCATTTAAATGACTGTTTCGATGTGTTCCAGTCAGGCTTTCGTCCAAACCACAGTACTGAGACTGCTCTTGTAAAGGTCTTTAATGACATCCACTTAAACACAGACAGTGGCAGAACTTCAGTGTTAGTATTATTAGATCTCAGTGCTGCATTTGACACTGTTGACCACAGCATATTACTAGACCGACTGGAAAACTGGGTGGGACTTTCGGAAACCGTCCTAAATTGGTTTGAATCCTACTTAAAGGACAGAAACAACTTTGTTTCTATAGGTAAATACACATCTGAGTTGACAAATATGACATGTGGGGTTCCTCAAGGCTCCATCCTGGGGCCGCTTCTCTTTAACATCTACATGCTACCACTGGCTCAGATAATGAAAAACAACAAAATAAGTTACCATAGCTATGCAGATGACACACAAATTTACGTAACAGTTTCAACAGGAGACTATGCTCCAATTCAAACACTGAGTAAGTGCATTGAACAAATCAATGACTGGATGTGTCAGAACTTTCTCCAATTAAACAAAGATAAAACTGAGGTAATGGTTTTTGGAGCCAAGGCAGAACGTATAAAAGTTAGCGCTGAGCTTCAGTCTGCAATGTTCAAAACAACAGATAAAGCCAGAAATCTAGGTGTAGTCATGGACTCTGACCTGAGTTTCAACAGCCACATTAAAACAGTTACTAAATCAGCCTACTATCACCTAAAGAACATATCTAGGATTAAAAGACTAATGTCGCAGCAGGATTTGGAAAAACTTGTCCATGCTTTTATCTTCAGTAGACTCGACTACTGCAATGGTGTCTTCACAGGTCTCACTAAAAAGTCTATTCGGAAGCTGCAGCTGATTCAGAACGCCGCTGCTCGAGTCCTCACTAACACTAAGAAAGTGGATCACATCACTCCTGTTCTGAAGTCTTTACACTGGCTTCCTGTGTGTCAAAGAATAGATTTCAAAATACTGCTGCTGGTTTATAAAGCTTTGAATGGTTTAGGCCCAAAATACATTTCTGATCTACTGCTAAATTATGAACCATCCAGATCTCTCAGGTCTTCAGGGACTGGTCAGCTTTCTGTCCCCAGAGTCAGAACTAAACATGGAGAAGCAGCGTTCAGTTATTATGCTCCAAATATCTGGAACAAACTCCCAGAAACCTGCAGGTCCGCTGCAACTCTGACTACTTTTAAATCTAGACTAAAGACTTTTCTTTTTGTCGCTGCTTTTAATTGAACTATTCATATCTTAGACTGCACTGTAACTTTTATCCATGTATTTTTTCTTTTAGTGTTTATCCATGTATTTCTTCTTTTAATGTTTATTTTATTAGCTTTTCTTTTTAATGACTGATTTTAAATGCCATTTTCTTAATGTCTTTCATTTGTTGTAAAGCACTTTGAATTGCCTTGTGTTGAAAAGTGCTCTATAAATAAACTTGCCTTGCCTTGCCTTGCCTAAGCATTTCAGGTAGAAATTAGCATTTTATATAGAAATTCACAAATATAAGAAATGAAAGCTAAAAGAGATGTTAACAAATGTATACCTCTGATGGCTGGCATAGTAGAACTAGGTGAACAAAAGAGTGACAAAAAATGTTAATACAATTTATATAGGTTAAAAGGTAATATAATAATGATTACCGTAATTTTCGGACTATAAGGCGCACCTGAATATAAGCCGCAGCAGCTAAATTGAATGATGTGTACATATATAAGCCGCACTGGACTATAAGCCGCAGGTGTTTTAATGTTTAATTACCATATGTAAGGTTTCGTGCACAGAGGGGATTGTCGGGAAAGAGATGGCTGTTTGAGGAAGCTCCCATTTATTAACATTTCAACAAAGAAGTTGCATATTTGCATAACATATTCACAACATATTTTCAATTGGGGGTCCGTGGCCAAATGTGTATCAATGTAGGGGTCCTTGGCATGAAAAAGGTTGAAAACCACTGATCTACATTATAGCCTACAGTAGTACCATAACAAAAAACAAAGCTTACAGCACTTGACGAGGCAATATCAATGGCTAAATGAAATGTGTTTTTTTAAAAGTGCAAAATAAAGTGCCTGTAACACGACAGTAAGCGCGTAAATTGCAGTAACACGGCTGCTTAAAATATACGGTAATCAGCCTACCAGAAAAGTCATTAATCCTCGTCTTCTTCCTGCGTACTAAAACCACCAAAGTCCTCATCTTCAGTGTCGGAAACGAACAGGCTCAGGGTGGCTTCGTCAGCCACTCTCCTCTCTCCTTCGTTGTGGCTCTCAAAACCAACGAACTCCTCTTCGTCACTGTCGGAATCGAACAGCCTCTGAAGGGCCTCAGCTGTGGCGGCGTCCTCCTCTTCATCACGCAGCAGTCCAGCCTTTCGGAACCCGTTGGTGATCGTGGATGTTTTGACACTCCTCCACGCTGTCAGGATCCACTCGCAAACTTGATCGAAAGTTGCTTTTCGCATGCGACCAGTTTTGGTGAATGATTTATCGCCGCTAGTCATCCACGCCTCCCACTGTACGCGTAGTGCCACTTTGAACGCACGATTGACACTGATGTCGAGTGGCTGCAGATGCCTCGTTGTGCCCCCAGGAATCACAGCTGGAATTGAGTTTGTGCTCTTGATGGCTGCTTTCACAGAATCTGTTATATGGGCCCTCATGCTGTCCAAAACGAGCAAAGCTTTTTTTTGGCGAAAGAATCCTCCAGGGCGCTTGACGTAGCACTCATTCAGCCACTCCTTCATTATGCTTTCCATCATCCACCCTTTCTTGTTGACTTTAAAGGAGATGCCGTTCGGGATCTTTTCTTTTGGCATTTTAATCCGCTTAAAAATCACCATTGGCGGAAGCTTTAATCCAGATGCTGTGCAGCCAAGAACACAAGTGAAATTCGTTCTCTCGTGGCCAGTGGTTCTCAACGTGATGGACGATTCACCTTTCTTGTTAACAGTCCTAGTGAGAGGCAGGTCAAACGTCAAAGGCACTTCATCCATATTTATGATCTGGTCCGGTCCGATGGAATATTCCTCTATCTTTCTTTGTGTGAATTCGCCGAAGTTTGTTATTTTTTCCTGGTAGTCGGGAGGGAGTTGCTGACACACAGTCGTCCGCGCCCTGATGGACAGTCCCTTTCGTCTCATAAATCTGAAACACCAGGATGGTCCACCTCTAAAATTTTAAATTTTCGTTTTGGTGGCGACTGTTTTGGCCTTCAGTCGGATCTGCACGGTGGAAACACCTCGGCCGTCTGCTCTCTGTGTGTTCACCCAATCTTCAAGAAAGTCTTCAAGTTCGGGCCATCTGCTTTTATTACCTCTGAAAGCTTTCTTTAACTTTTTGCATTGAGACAGTTCTTCCCGCTGGCGTCTCCAACGTCTCACCATTGACTCATTGATGCCAAGGGTACGTGCAGCAGCTCTATTTCCTTCTTTTACTGCCATATTGACGGCCTTTAACTTAAAAGCTGCATCATATGTATTTCTACGTTTGTTTTCCATAATGAGGGTTTGTGCATGAAAACTTCCTTTGCACTAACTGTCTCGCTCTCGTAATGTCTGTCTGTCTTGCTCTCGTTCTGTCTCTCGTACCACTCTCGGTTCCACTTTTACTTTTGCGTGCTACCGGTGGGTGCGGTGTTGGAGCAGATATCTCTGCTCTGCGCCGATCCTATAGGAGTGTGCTTTAAAAGAGGGAAAACTCAAAACAGCCAGGATGAAGGTTAAACAATAATCTGTTTTAATGATAAAAGGTAATAATACAATACACTTTCAAAGGGGTGGGGGCGGGCCCCCACTCCCTGCTCTGGTTCTGATGCCGGGAGATCCTTTCATCTGGACGGCAAGAGTAAAAGAGAGCGAACACACAAACACAAACAGGAGATATAGAGGAACCACGGGGAGGAGTCGGGTGAGATTCTCCTCCCACAGGGCCCATCTTGCAGCATTCCAGAGACTTGTTCACAAAGATATACTTATTAATACTCTCATATTTCCAGCTTTTGTTTACACACTGCTATTACTAATACAAAGTAATTAAACACATATATACCATTCAAGATATGTAGACTTCCCTGAAACATGACATACTGAAGACCTTAAGCAGAAGAACTCTCATCCACACAGCCTGCTTAACTTCCCCTCCCCCAGAGTAATAAAACCTGTTTAGCACCCAGGCATGTTTGAAGCAAGTTTAGTCCTCACATTTATGAAAGGATAAAACAGAGAAATCAATACAAAACCCAAACACAGGTATTGTTTGAACAGTATTCACTTAACTGCTACCATTGATAATTACCAGAGAAACTCCAGGGCCTCTTTCAATATCTGGAAATTGCAACAAGACTTTCTGCCATTTCTAATGTAACACTCTTCCCAAATATCAGATGATATAATCTTTAGCGGACAGGTCATAGAGCCCATAGAGTTAAAGGTGGTGGACTGTAACCTGTAAAATCCATAGATTAGCCGCACCGTTATATAAGCCGCAGGGTCGAAATATGGGAAAAAAGGCGCGGCTTATAGTCCGAAAATTACGGTACAATGATTCTATTAAAAAATCCACCAAACATTATCAACAGGAAAGCCCTCTGAAGGCATGTTATGGTTTGAAAAAAGTTTTAGGATGGGGTCCAGACAGTTCAATCAGGAGAGACTTCATTTTGTTTAAAGAACATTTATTGACACATGTCATATGATAAATGTTAAGTCTTTGGCGAATTAGACCCCGATCTTGAAATGGTATATCTAAGACGGGAAATGCAGCCGTGAGCATATAAAATTGTAATAATGTCAGCAAGACATGAACATATATAACCACTATCATTCAATTCTGTAATTGCAGGTTTGTTAGCATGATCTTTCAAACATAAATGGCCTGTCTTAGTTTAAAGCCCACTCACCATATTTATATATTATATATATATTTATATATATATATTAGGGCTGTCAAGTTAACGCGTTAATAACGCGCTAACGAAAAAAATAATTAACGCCACTAATTATTTTAACGCGATTAACGCATGTGTATTTTTTCCCTCGGCCGCCCCGTAGTTTCAGAGCATCGAGTTTAAAATACCATCTACAAGCTGATGCTGACAGCCCCGCTCCTGCTGCCTGCTTCGACCACACTTCCACGCTCACCGGCAGGCACCGACTGGCTATCGGGAGGACCGGGAGGGTGTGTGTATGTGTGGCCCGAGCGAGCGAGAGAGAAACCTTACATGCATTGTTGTTGTTAGCATCTGGTGCTAGCTAGCTGCGCTAACGGATATAAGGAGCTGTTTAAATGAAAACAGAGGAGCGACATTTCGCCGACAACTGCGCCGAGCACTTGACTTTATGCAGGAAGCCAGACAGCGGGACATTGTACGAGAAGTCAGCACACTCAGCACGGATAGTGCGCGCACAACTTGATCTCACCAGAATGCGTGACTCCACCACGACTCCTTAACACCGCATTGCGTGGTGGACTCACGAACTTTGTTACATTTACGTGTCTGCACCACGCAAACAACCCCAATGTAAAGTGAATGAGGCTCTTTTGTCGTGGTGCACAACGTCCTGCAGTGAGCTTTTATTCTATAAAACGTTTTTAAAATCTACTTTATAGCTTGTAGTAACTCACGGGAGGCATCTTTTATTTTATTTGTATTCATAATAATTTTTATTTTTCGTCAGAATGTATTATGGTGCATTAGTTACGAATTTTTGTTCTCAAAAAACAGTGCATTGTGTGTAATACAACTGTGATTTTTATTAAATTAGTTAGTTTTTAAGGAAGGCCAGAGCTTCAGCTGTGTCCAATAGATTGTTCCCTTTAGTTAACATTTTTTAAAAGAACATTATATTCCGATTTGACCATTTATTGTATTACGGAGAGCAATGTGAGCGTCCATTCCCATTGGATAACGCAGGATTTTACACCCGGAAGTAAGTATTCTCTTTACTGTCGATTGATTTTACAGTGATATCTGCACTACTCATCGACTAAAAAACACCAGATTATCCTTGTTAATTACACAACATTGATTGGTTTAAATTGTGTGCAATGCTTTTGTAATTTTCCCCTTCGATTCGGAGAAACAAATATTTGTTCAGTTTAGGATGGCCGAAAACTCTGTTCTAGAATTGTGTGAGTAACATTCTGTTTTTAGACTTCTCTGTTTCAGTGTGTGTACTCTGTATAAATGCTCTGTAGTTGATCTGACTGAAATTGTGATTTTAAATCTCAAAACCGCTACAGTATCTGTCAGGCAGAAACTTGGGACAAGTAATTTGACTGAAACCTTAAAACTGAACTAACTGACTGCTAGGGTTAACTTTCATTTCATTTCATTTCAAACCTTTATTTAGACAGATAAATCCCACTGAGATCATTGATCTCTTTTTCAAGCGAGACCTGCTCAAGTAGTTCCACATGAAACATAAAAACATAAATAGAACAACAAAAGGACATCATACAGCATGTCCTGCTGGAGTCACGAGGGTGGCAAAGAGGAGGCAAATCCTACTTTGATTGAGCTAAGTATCGCTGGTGTTTTATTTTATTTGGTTGTTTAGCCCCTGCTATAATCATGTGTATTTTCTCCATTCCTGTTCATGTGTCCTCTCGCAATTATCACTGGCCCTGTGTATCTCGTAATCGATATAACCGGCCTGCCCATCCTATACAATGAACCATTGTTGTTCTCTACCGTCCGCCAGGCGCCTTGGGGGACTTCTTGGAGGAATTAGATAATCTCCTCTCACACATCCCTGAAACTGGCCCTCAGGCTGTACTTCTCGGAGACTTCAACCTCCAGACAGGGAAGATAGACGAACTAACATCTCTGTTAACCGCCTTTGCTTTCTCACTGTCTCCATCCCCACCAACTCATAAAGCTGGCAATGTCCTTGATCTCATATTCTCAAGGAACTGCACTACTTCTAACCTCTCTGTAAACCCGCTCCACACATCCGATCACTTCTTCATTTCATTCTCTCTACCCCTTTCCAAACATAACAAACTAATCTCTTCTCATCCTGCACCTGTCCGCCGTAACCTTCGTTCCCTCTCCCCCTCTACCTTTGCCTCATCGGTGCTCTCAGCCCTCCCTTCCTCTGACTCGTTCCAACTCCTACCTCCAAACTCTGCTGCAGAAACTCTCCTCTCTACTCTCTCATCCTCTCTGGACTCTCTCTGTCCTCTCACATCTCGGCAGGCTCGTCAGTCCCCTCCTGCTCCCTGGCTAAATGACGGACTGTGTGCTAATAGAACCGTGCTTCGGGCAGCAGAGCGGAAACGGTGGAAATCCAAACACCATGACGACCTCCTAACCTATCGGGCTCTCCTCTCCTCTTTCTCTGCTTCCATCTCTCAGGCAAAGAGCACTTTCTTTCAAGATTAGATCCAATCTTCCTATTCCAATCCCAAAGAACTATTTTCCATCTTCTCCACCCTCTTGGACCCCCCCAAAGCCCCTCCCCCCTCCTCCCTTCTGTCAAGCGACTTTGTTAACCACTTTGAAAAAAAGGTTGATGATATTCGCTCTTCTTTTTCTGACTCCCCTTTACTCACCGCTGGGTCACCTGACCCTCCTTTCACCCACACACTGACCTCCTTTTCCCCTCTCTCTCCAAGTGAGGTTCTTACCCTCATTACCTCTGCCCGCCCTACCACCTGTCCTCTGGACCCTATCTCTTCAAACCTCCTTCAGACTATCGCTCCTGATATTCTACCGTTTCTTACCCATTTCATCAACACTTCTCTAACTTCTGGTCACTTTCCAAACAGTCTCAAGGAGGCAAGAGTAAACCCTCTCCTAAAGAAACCCACTCTCAACCCGTCTGATGTTATAAACTACAGGCCTGTCTCTCTCCTCCCGTTCCTGTCTAAAACACTTGAACGCGCTGTCTTTAAACAACTCTCCTGTTATCTCCATCAGAACAACCTTCTGGATCCGCACCAGTCTGGTTTCAAGGCTGGTCACTCCACAGAAACTGCCCTCATTGCTGTCACTGAGGAACTGCACACTGCTAAAGCAGCATCCCTCTCCTCTGTCATCATCCTTCTGGACCTCTCTGCTGCATTCGACACGGTGAACCATCAGATCCTCCTTCGCACTCTCCAAGAACTTGGAGTTTCAGGCTCTGCACTTTCCCTCATCACCTCATACCTCAAAGGCCGTACCTACAGGGTCACTTGGAGAGGGTCGGAGTCCGACCCTTGTCAATTAACTACAGGGGTCCCTCAGGGCTCTGTTCTCGGTCCCCTCCTCTTCTCCTTGTACACAAACTCGCTCGGATCTGTCATTAGCCCGCATGGTTTTTCATACCACTGCTACGCTGACGACACCCAATTAATTCAGTCCTTTCCCCGCTCAGAGACCCAGGTCGTCGCACGCATCTCTGCTTGTCTAGATGACATCTCTCAGTGGATGTCTGCTCATCACCTCAAGCTCAATCTTGACAAGACTGAACTGCTTTTCCTTCCGGGAAAATATTGTCCCACTCTTGACCTGACAATCAACATCGCCCCTCTGTTGTTTCCCCGAATCAGACTGCAAGGAATCTGGGTGTGACCCTAGATAACAACCTGTCCTTCACTGCAAACATCGCTGCTACAACCCGTTGCTGCAGATACACGCTGTACAACATCAGGAAGATTCGTCCCCAGCTGACCCAGAAAGCGACACAGGTTCTGGTCCAGGCTCTCGTCACCTCACGCCTAGACTACTGCAACTCCCTCCTGGCTGGTCTACCTGCATGTGCCATCCGACCTCTGCAGCTCATCCAGAATGCAGCGGCTCGTCTGGTCTTCAACCTTCCTAAATTCTCCCACACCACTCCGCTCCTCCGCTCCCTCCACTGGCTTCCGGTAACTGCTAGAATCCACTTCAAGACAATGGTTCTTGCGTACCATGCTGCGAATGGATCTGGCCCTTCCTACATCCAGGACATGGTTAAACTGTACACCCCAGCACGTGCACTCCGCTCTGCATCAGCCAAACGACTCGCTGCACCCTCGCTGCGAAGGGACCCAAGTTCCCATCAGCAAAACCACGTGGGTTTGCTTTCCTGGCTCAAAAATGGTGGAATGAGCTCCCCATTGACATCAGGACAGCAGATAGCTTACACACCTTCCGGCGCAGACTGAAAACTCATCTCTTTCGACTCCACTTCGAGCAATAGAACTATTAACAAAGCACTTATATACTAATAAAGGACTGGCTTATCTATAGCCAGTTGCGTAGCACTTGAAATGTTTTTGCTCTATGAAACCTGATGTACTTATATGATTCTGTTTTTCTTCAAGTTTGTATTTTGTTGGTCGAACGCACTTATTGTAAGTCGCTTTGGATAAAAGCATCGGCTAAATGCAATGTAATGTAATGTTCTGTGGGAACGTAATTTTTAGGAGATAGGGTTACCTCCCGAGAACAAGAATGCATGTTTCTCTGCTATTTTGAATCAGCGTTAAAAAAACCTTTCTTCATGAGACTGATATTGTTGGACAGAGTATTTTAAGAGGATGGTAGACATGATATCAGCAATACTTCCAGTTAGTAGTCCGGCAGCAGCATTTTAATAATAAATAAATAATAATAAAGCTGCCACATGTATTCAAGTTAAGGCACTATCTGTGCAGAAGTTGAAATCTCCTAACAATGTTGTCCATTTTAGACATAGGCTTATTATATTTACAGCCCTTAAATAACGTTCATTTTCTGGGCTCAATATGTGTCTTGGCTGTTTTCGTTGTGAAAACAAATGGACCGTAGATACACGGATTGACCGTCCTCATCTGCGCTCTTATTTCGAAAGACAACTTCCGGTAGTAGAATATGAAAAAACTGTAGTTTTTTGGTTTCTGTTTTCTAGTGATTTTAATTTTTGTTTTGAGAAGTAGAAAATTAAAATCATCCCTCTTTTTAAGTTTAGTAAATCCATGATAAAGAAAAACGCCTTGTATTTCAATTTTGGTTTTTCAATTTTAAAACAAAAATTAAATATCCAGTCGTTTTTTGTTTTTGAATATCCATTTGTGAAAAGAAAATCCAATGACCAAAACATACACTGACCTCCATGGGGCTATAAAAGTAGTCGCCAAAGACCCCACCGTCTCAACCACCGGCAGTGACCCAGATGGAGCAACACCATCTAAACAGCCAACAAACAATCTTTTGTGTTTTATTGTTCCACAATTTCATAATGATAATTGCTACAATTATGTGAAGTTGTCTTTTCTCTTACTGTGCCACAGAACAACACACAAACTTGTATTTTTATTGTTATTATTTTTAAAGTAAAGTAACTTGTTACTAGTTACTTTTATAATTTAGTAACTAATAAAGTAACTAGTTACTAGTTACTTTTTAAATGTAACTTGCCCAACACTGCTCAAATCACACTGACAGCTGAGCCCTCACCAGAAGCAGCCGTCACCACTTTTAGCTAATCAGCAGTACTCAATCCTTACAGTCTGCTCAATAACCCTATAGAGTTAATGGTGGTTTACTTCTGCCCCGCTATAGTGACACGTTCCCACATCTATAACTTCTATCTGTACAGATCTGTGATCAGCGGACTAACCACAGCAGGGGATCGTCGGGTAGCTTTGGTTAAGTAGCCAAGATGGCTAAGGTTTGAGTATGTGAAGGGCAGTGATGGAAGTAACTAAGTACATGCACTCAAGTATACATTTGAGGTACTTTGCTAGAGTATTTTCATTTTATACTACTTTATACTAAGATTAGCTTTTTCTAAATATATAAATATTTACTGAGTTTTTTCAACAATGAGTAAATGTACTCCTAAACGTTAAGAATATTTTCCTAATCATACTTAAATACTTTTACTTAAATACCATTCTCAATGCAGTTCTTTTACCTGAAATTGAGTATTTTCACAGTGTGGTGATGGCACTTTTACTCAAGTAAAGAGTCTGAATACTTTTTCCACCTCTGGAGAAGGGTCCAGTGTTCCGACTAATGAGTGCACCATCCAGGTACCCATAATGCATTTTGCCATACTTTGCATTGGGACACAGTCTTTTTATATGTAAGTGAAAACATTTCTCAGAATGTTCCATCGTCATTGACAACTATCCCTCATCTATCTGTGTGTGTGTGTGTGTGTGTGTGTGTGTGTGTGTGTGTGTTTATTGAGCAGATGGGACAGACAACACTGTTGCCAAGAATCCTCATTGTCCTCTAGTGTCTTTACATACAGCTCTTGAAGTGGTAAAGTTCAACTTACCCCATTTGTCTGGCTAAAATATGGAATACTCACCTCTCTGGGAACACACTCGCTACAGCTGTGTGTGTGTGTGTGTGTGTGTGTGTTTTCAAAGGCGAGTGAGGTGAAGACAGATGGAAAGCAGAACCGAGCCACTCCAGCTCTTTCATCCTTCATCAACCTATTAATTCATACACACACACACACACACACACACACACACACACACACACACACACACACACACACACACACACACACACACACACACACACACACACACACACACACACACACACACACACACACACACACACACACACACACACACACACACACACACAGGGGATGAGCGGAGCCGTGTAGCATCCAGCCAACATCAATGGTCTTACACTATATATTACTATTCATTTATATTAGCAGTTATACCCAATTATTCCTGACCTATAAAGCCTGATGCTCTTGTGTACTTCTCAATAGCAGTGTTTCTATTTGAAAAGGTTCAGGGCTGCAGTCTGACTTTAGGGAACGCCTGTGTGTCCTAGTTAGTAGCTGTATCAAGTTTCCTGCTTCAGTCTCTAAAGTGATGATAATGGTATTCTCTCCATCAGTGCTCAGACATGAAAGCCTTTTGATGTACTCTGTGTGCATGTGTGTGTGTGTGCATGTGTGTGTGTGTGCACGTGCAATGATCACATGTTTAGTACTAAAGCACCTGCTCTACTCATAGGGCCTTGATATGCTAGCCTTATAACCTCTCCATGTTTTATAATAATATGCAACATCACATTTTGAATTGCTAAAAGGAACCATAAGGAAAACAAGATGTAGGAGCTTTTGAATATGCCTCAAGCTATTCACCTTTAGTGTAGTGTAACATTTCAAAATAAGAAAACAAATACTGATCAAATATTTGACATGATGCTGTATATTTCACAATGACTTATTCAATGAGTGGTTCACCATTAAGATCCTAAAGAGATAACATTCATCTCATGTGTTCATGTTTGCTTCGGACTCATGTGTAAATGTTCTGACAGACTTGCCATGTATATGGAAGAGCAGAGCTCAGCTTGAGAATGATGTTTACTTGCACAGTATATAGTGGGACACTATACATTATATATATCAGAGGTGCAAAATGTACTCAGATCTTGTACTTGAGCGAAAGTAGAAGTACTCAGATCTTGTACTTGAGCGAAAGTAGAAGTACTCAGATCTTGTACTTGAGCGAAAGTAGAAGTACTCATATCTTGTACTTGAGCCAAAGTAGAAGTACTCAGATCTTGTACTTGAGTAAAAGTAGAAGTACTCAGATCTTGTACTTGACTAAAAGTAGAAGTACTCAGATCTTGTACTTGACTAAAAGTAGAAGTACCAGAGAGTAGGACTGCTCTGTTCCAGTAAAAGTCCTGCTTTCAAAATGTCAAAGTAGAAAAGTATTCTCATCAAAATATAGTGAAAGACAGTGAAAGTATTCGTTGTGCAGATTGGTCTATTTCAGAATAATATATATGATATGTTTTATAAAGATTGATCATGAAAGTGTTCTCAAAGCTGGTGAAGGTGCAGCTAGTCTGAATGGCTTTGTAGACTGCAGGGTAGCTGGTGAAGGTGCAGCTAGTCTGAATGGCTTTGTAGACTGCAGGGTAGCTGGTGAAGGTGCAGCTAGTCTGAATGGCTTTGTAGACTGAAGGGTAGCTGGTGAAGGTGCAGCTAGTCTGAATGGCTTTGTAGACTGCAGGGTAGCTGGTGAAGGTGCAGCTAGTTTGAAGTACTTTGTAGACTGCAGGGTAGCTGGTGAAGGAGCAGCAAGTCTGAATGGCTTTGTAGACTGCAGGGTAGCTGGTGAAGGTGCAGCTAGTCTGAAGTACTTTGTAGACTGCAGGGTAGCTGGTGAAGGTGCAGCTAGTCTGAAGTACTTTGTAGACTGCAGGGTAGCTGGTGAAGGTGCAGCTAGTCTGAATGGCTTTGTAGACTGCAGGGTAGCTGGTGAAGGTGCAGCTAGTCTGAATGGCTTTGTAGACTGCAGGGTAGCTGATGGATTTACTCCAGGTGGAACTAAAGTCTGATTTAACACTTGATTATATTTCACATCCTTCATCCAGATCTGTGAAGTAACTAAAGGTATTAATACATGTAGTGGAGGAAAAGTACACCATGTACCTCTGAACTGTAGTGGAGTACGAAGTACAAAGCATAGTGTTGAAATACTCAAGTAAAGTACAAGTACCTCAACATGTACATACAATACTTGAGTAAATGTACTTAGTTACTTTCCATCACTGTATGTTATACACATATGAGTTGAATATGATCTGAATGCTTCCTGTTTCAGAGATGTAGCACCAGGTATATACAGAACTCTTGTTAAAGAGTGTTTCTTGTGAGCAGCCCAGATGCAGTGAGTTTCAGAGATGTAGCACCAGATAGATACAGAACTCTTGTTAAAGAGTGTTTCTTGTGAGCAGCCCAGATGCAGTGAGTTTCAGAGATGTAGCACCAGATAGATACAGAACTCTTGTTAAAGAGTGTTTCCTGTGAGCAGCCCAGATGCAGTGAGTTTCAGAGATGTAGCACCAGATATATACAGAACTCTTGTTAAAGAGTGTTTCTTGTGAGCAGCCCAGATGCAGTGAGTTTCAGAGATGTAGCACCAGATAGATACAGAACTCTTGTTAAAGAGTGTTTCTTGTGAGCAGCCCAGATGCAGTGAGTTTCAGAGATGTAGCACCAGATAGATACAGAACTCTTGTTAAAGAGTGTTTCTTGTGAGCAGCCCAGATGCAGTGAGTTTCAGAGATGTAGCACCAGATAGATACAGAACTCTTGTTAAAGAGTGTTTCCTGTGAGCAGTACAGATGCAGTGAGTTTCAGAGATGTAGCACCAGATATATACAGAACTCTTGTTAAAGAGTGTTTCTTGTGAGCAGCCCAGATGCAGTGAGTTTCAGAGATGTAGCACCAGATAGATACAGAACTCTTGTTAAAGAGTGTTTCCTGTGAGCAGCCCAGATGCAGTGAGTTTCAGAGATGTAGCACCAGATAGATACAGAACTCTTGTTAAAGAGTGTTTCTTGTGAGCAGCCCAGATGCAGTGAGTTTCAGAGATGTAGCACCAGATAGATACAGAACTCTTGTTAAAGAGTGTTTCCTGTGAGCAGTACAGATGCAGTGAGTTTCAGAGATGTAGCACCAGATATATACAGAACTCTTGTTAAAGAGTGTTTCTTGTGAGCAGCCCAGATGCAGTGAGTTTCAGAGATGTAGCACCAGGTATATACAGAACTCTTGTTAAAGAGTGTTTCCTGTGAGCAGCCCAGATGCAGTGAGTTTCAGAGATGTAGCACCAGATAGATACAGAACTCTTGTTAAAGAGTGTTTCCTGTGAGCAGCCCAGATGCAGTGAGTTTCAGAGAGTCCAGACGTGTCACAGATGATCTGCAGTCTAATAGCAATCATCCTCACATTACCAGATCACACATAAACAATAATTACACACTTGACTTCGTTATCATTTATTAGCGCTGCCTTCTCCTGCTCTGTCGGTACATGTCTGAGAAACGTCACAGTTAACATGCACATATGCCTGGATGGACAGAAGGGGTGAATTGTGGGTAAATTGCCCTGGTGTTCCTTCAGTGTGATCCTACAAGGACTGAAAGGAAATGACAATAATGAATAAGAGAATGTATTTGTTTTGAAAATGTAAAGAACACTGTGATGGTCTCGCAGGGTCACAACACATCTTCATAAAGACCACATGACCGTGATACATGTGACAGAGCTGCTTGAGTTATTGCCAGGACTCTGACACATCTGAGACCCTGAGAGGGTCCGCAGAGAAACACATTACCCAGCCAGAGGAATGAGTGCACTGTAACCCTTTTAGCCAAACCAGTTCATTTCAATGTGTACATATATACAGTACCAGTCAAAACACACCTTCAAAACGTTTTCTATTTATGTATTTGTTTTCTACATTGTAGATTTATACTGAAGACATCATAACTATAAAAGAACACATATGGAATGATCTAGTACACAAAAAAGTGTTAAAAAATCAAGAATATGATTTATATTTTGCTGGCTACTGCAGAATTCTATGGTAGCCATGCACAATTTAAGTGCGCCTTGAATTCCCCCCCACACCATCACACCTCCTCCTCCGTGCTTCACGGTGGGAACCACACACAGAAACCATCCGCTCCCCTTCTCTGCGTCTCACTAAGACACGGAGGCTGGAACCAAACATCTCAAATGTGGACTCATCAGACCAAGGTACAGATTTCCACTTTCTAATGTCCAGTCCTTGTGTTTCTGGGCCCAAACAGTTCATCCTCAGTAGTGGACCTTTGCAGCGATTGGACCATGAAGGCCTGATTCACGCAGTCTCCTCTGAACAGTGGATGCCGAGCTTTGTCTGCTACTTGAGCTCTGTGATCATCTATGTGGGCTCTAATCTGAGGTGATTTCCTTTGAGGTTTCTGAGGCTGGTAACTCTGATGTGTTGATCCTCTGCAGCAGAGGGGTCTCTTGCTCTTCCTTTCCCAGGGGGTCCTCATGAGAGCCAGTCTCATCATAGCGTTCCATGGTTTTTGCGACTGCACTTTTCTTGTGCGACTGCAAAGTTCCATGTGTGTCCGGCGGTGGCACAGTCAGTAGGGTCTTGGACTGTCAAGTCCCCGAACAGACCTGATACGGAGTGTGGACTGCTACTTGGAGAGGTCCCAGTTCACCTCCTGGGCCCTGCCGTGGTGCCCATGAGCAAGGCACCGGACAAGCCCCTTCCCCCCCCCCCCACTCTCATTGCTCCCCGGGCGCTGTACAATAGCTGCCCACTGCTCCTAGTTAGTATTAGGAGCAGTGGGCAGCACCCGGGGAGCACAATAGCTGCTCGGATGAGTTAAATGCAGAGGCCAAATGTCACTGTTGCCCCTTTCACACCAACGCGTTTTGAGGGCCGGCTCGGAGCTAGAGCCTAGAACCGGAA
Organism: Harpagifer antarcticus; assembly: GCA_902827135.1. Lineage (NCBI taxonomy): Eukaryota > Metazoa > Chordata > Actinopteri > Perciformes > Harpagiferidae > Harpagifer > Harpagifer antarcticus. The sequence goes on from CADEHL010001381.1 coordinate 190,772, forward strand.
AAGCTCTAGCACAGAGCTAGAACGGGAAAAGCGCTGGTGTGAAAGCCCTCCCATTCCATTCTATTCATAGTTTTGATGTCTTCAGTTTTAATCTACAAAGTAGTACAATTTCAAATAAATAAAAAAGGTTTGAAGGTGTGTCCAAAGGTTTGACTTGTAGTGTATCTACCAGTATCTGGTGTGACCAACATATTCGTGACGCAGTGCAACACGTCCTTCACATAGAGGTGATCAGGCTGTTTGTGGTGGTCCAGTCCTCATGGGGTTAGTTTTGTATCATAAAGCAACAGTTTTGTATCATAAAGCAACACTTTCTCAGAATAAAGCAAAACTATGAGTTTAAAAGAAAAAAAAACTGAGTCAAGCAAAATAAAATACATTTCAAAAATAATACTATAAATTGCAAACAAGTCATTTGTGTAATCATGTAAACTATAAGTCTTTTTTCTTTGTTTTAACATAGGGTTTGTTTCAGGAGATAGAACTACGGTTTTTGGTAATTATTAGTGAATAAAGGTTTTGATTTGCAATATTTATACAACAAATCGATATGTGTATGTATTTACATCAATATGTTTTAAAAAATAAAATAGAATTTGCTAATATTAAGTGATAATATTAGGATTAGTGTGAATAACTAGTTTACATGTTAGGCTAACAGTGCCTTGGTTAAAGAGCCTGTTGCTGTTTATTTATAGCTTTGAATTCTTTAAAACCAATATTATCTTCTTAAACTTGTATGGTAGTCAGGAGCATCACTTTCTAATGTGTATTGATATATTTAGCGGGAGGGGATCTAAAGTAATGCTTTAAAATTCAGATTAGATTCATTTCTACCATTTTCTTAAATTCATGGTAGTTTCAGTAATCCCATGGTAATTGAGGACACACGTTATCTAAATGACTAATGTCATCTTTATGGCTTTCAGAAAGGACAGGAGACGACAGGTGCCTATCAAAGGACTAGCAGCAGCAGCAGCATGATGATGATGATGATGATGATGATAAATGTGTTGTTTTAGGAACATCCATTGCAAATACATGGAATTCAATAAACATGGAATAGCATATCATGCAGTTTGTCTGTGCCTTTTCCTCCGTGTTGTCCTGGTTTGCTGCCTCCTAGTCTCCACCATGGCTTGCTGCGCTGCCTCCTAGTCTCCACCATGGTTTGCTGTGCTGCCTCCAAGTCTCCACCATGGCTTGCTGCGCTGCCTCCTAGTCGCCACCATGGCTTGCTGTGCTGCCTCCTAGTCGCCACCATGGCTTGCTGCGCTGCCTCCTAGTCTCCACCATGGTTTGCTGTGCTGCCTCCTAGTCTCCACCATGGTTTGCTGTGCTGCCTCCTAGTCTCCACCATGGTTTGCTGTGCTGCCTCCTAGTCTCCACCATGGTTTGCTGTGCTGCCTCCTAGTCTCCACCATGGTTTGCTGTGCTGCCTCCTAGTCGCCACCATGGCTTGCTGTGCTGCCTCCTAGTCTCCACCATGGTTTGCTGTGCTGCCTCCTAGTCTCCACCATGGCTTGCTGCGCTGCCTCCTAGTCGCCACCATGGCTTGCTGCGCTGCCTCCTAGTCTCCACCATGGTTTGCTGTGCTGCCTCCTAGTCTCCACCATGGTTTGCTGTGCTGCCTCCTAGTCTCCACCATGGTTTGCTGCGCTGCCTCCTAGTCGCCACCATGGTTTGCTGTGCTGCCTCCTAGTCTCCACCATGGTTTGCTGTGCTGCCTCCTAGTCTCCACCATGGTTTGCTGTGCTGCCTCCTAGTCTCCACCATGGTTTGCTGTGCTGCCTCCTAGTCGCCACCATGGCTTGCTGTGCTGCCTCCTAGTCTCCACCATGGTTTGCTGTGCTGCCTCCTAGTCTCCACCATGGTTTGCTGTGCTGCCTCCTAGTCTCCACCATGGTTTGCTGTGCTGCCTCCTAGTCGCCACCATGGTTTGCTGCGCTGCCTCCTAGTCTCCACCATGGTTTGCTGTGCTGCCTCCTAGTCTCCACCATGGTTTGCTGTGCTGCCTCCTAGTCGCCACCATGGCTTGCTGCGCTGCCTCCTAGTCTCCACCATGGTTTGCTGTGCTGCCTCCTAGTCTCCACCATGGTTTGCTGTGCTGCCTCCTAGTCTCCACCATGGTTTGCTGTGCTGCCTCCTAGTCTCCACCATGGCTTGCTGCGCTGCCTCCTAGTCTCCACCATGGTTTGCTGTGCTGCCTGGGGATGCTCCAATCGCTCAGAGAAAGGAGTACGAATGTACGGCTTCCCCACTGACACAGAGCGGAGGAAGCAGGAGCAATTTCACGACCAACAGCAAAAAAATATGTGATTTATATACAAACACTGCATTTGCACTTTTTCACAAAACGAAAACCACACCATTGGGAAAGCTTAATGTTTTGTTTAATACAAAAAAACAGGGAAAGGCTTGAAAAACACTGAGAGTTGAGACTCAGGTGCAGGGTGAGGGTCTCAGTGCAGGTATTCAGGTTGAATCCCCCTCTGGTTCTTGTGCTGAAAGAGGGAGTAACAGACAGGAGAAAGGTTTATACACACCTACATAGCACACCTACATAGCACACCTACATAGCACACCTACATAGCACATCTACATAGCACACCTACATAGCACACCTACATAGCACACCTACATAGCACACCTATATAGCACATCTACATAGCACACCTATATAGCACATCTATTGGATGGGGAATTGCCTTGGGGAGATAAGGTGTGGTCTTTGTTCCCAACTGAAGTTATGGAACTTTATTATTTGTGAGTTTAACAAAGTATGACAAATGGCATCAGTAACAGATGTGATATGAATTTCTATAAAGTTGTCTCACATTCTTGGTCATATTTTATATACAGTATGTAATGAGTATAACATGTCCAGTAAGTATAAAGTGTTTCCTAATACTGTGTATTCAACCACTATGGAATATGTATGTGGGCAGACAAAACTGAGTTGTTCTGTGTGTGAAGTCACCTCAAGTCACTCCGCAGGCACATTTTGATGCAGACCAGTTTGTCAAGACAAACAAGGGCAAGATTAGGCTGAGAGCAGAGGCTATACCCACCATCTTCGTGCATCGCCCTGTGGTCAAAAAGAGAAGGGCCCCTGCACCACGATTCACCCCGGGACCTGTATCTACAAAGCCCATAGCTCATGATCACAGCGATAGTGTGAACGGTGACACAGGTATAATAATAATAATATAATAATAATAGATTTAATTTGTTAGCTCTTTTACAGGTGCTCAAAGACGCTTTACAGATATAGTGAAAGGGAAAAGGAAGGAACAACAAATAAATATATAGTAAACAATCACACATTAAAAGCCAGATTGAAGAGGTGAGTTTTTGTAAGTTTTTTGAAGGTGGTGAGGTCAGTGCAGTCTCTGATGGGTTGGGGGAGTGAGTTCCAGAGGGAGGGGGCAGCAACGGAGAAGGCTCTGTCCCCCCAGGTCCGGTGATTGGTGCGGGTGGGGATGGATAGGAGGTTGGCTTCTGATGAGCGGAGGCAGCGGGAAGGGGCGTGGTGGTGCAGCAAGTCTGTGGGGTAGGGGGAAGGGGTGTGGTGGTGCAGCAGGTCTGTGAGGTAGGGGGGGGCTGGTTGTTGAGGGCTTTGTGAGTAATGAGGAGGACTTTGAAGTTGATTCTTTGACGGACGGGGAGCCAGTGGAGGTTCTGGAGGACGGGAGTGATGTGGTCTCGGGAGCTGGTGTGGGTGAGGAGGCGGGCAGCAGAGTTCTGGATATGTTGGAGTTTATTGATTAGGTTGGATGGTATGCCGTAGAGGATGCTATTGCAGTAGTCGCGTCGTGAAGTGATGAATGCATGAATCAGGGTTTCAGCAGCAGAGGAGGAGAGTGATGGGCGGAGACGGGCAATGTTTTTGAGGTGGAAAAAGGCGGTCCTGGTGATGTGATTGATGTGGTGGTTGAATTTGAGCTGACAGTCGAAGATGACTCCGAGGTTGCGGATGTGAGAGGGGGAGATAGAGTGTGGCTGTCAATGGTGAAGTTGAAATTCTGGATGTCTTTGATACGGGATGGGGGGCCGATGATGATGATGTCTGATTTGGAACTGAGATAGTTTGTTTGCATCCATGCTTTTATTTCTGAGAGACAGTTGGTGAGAGTGGAGTGTGTTGTGGGGGTGATGGTTTTTGTTGAGATATAAAGTTGGATGTCATCGGCGTAGCAGTGAAATTGAAGGTTGTGGCGACGAATTATTTTGCCAAGGGGGAGCATGTAGAGCAGGGGTCGGCAACCTTTTTGATATGAAGTGCCATTTGAAAAAAAAATTGTTATCAGCGTGCCCACGATCGAGAATTATCAAGGGGGGGGGGGGTTGACTGAGGAGCAGGAAGGCGGGGGAGCCTCGCTGCGGGGAAGCAGTGTGTGGACCTGTCAGCGCAACTTACATGATGCCGAATTTAAAACTGAAACACACATTAAACACATTTAAATAATTGGTTTAAACGGCATAATAATAAGGACGATCGTCCGTTCTGTGATTCTCCAGAACACACATGTTATGATATTAGGGTCACGCAGAGTGAGATGAGATCGCTGTCCCTTTAAGAGAGAGAGAGAGGGGTGTGGCATGTGTGTGTGGATGGTAGAGCGACAGTGAGGGAACGTGTGTATGTTTCTGGAAGTGAAACGAGGAAGCAGAAAAACAGAAGTCTGTGTTTTGTGAAACAGAAGAGCAGCTAAATAAATGCAACGGCCTCCCAAGAAGAGCTCGCCTCTCTCCAGTCATTGAAGCTAAAGTGGGTTATTGAACCTGAAGCTTGTTGCTTCTGCCCTCCTCGACTACGGTCTGGGAGCCGACAGGAAAGTTCAACACACAGATGGCCAGTCCGCCCCTTTGTAGCATATTATTTCGATGAGAGATGAGCAGATCGCCACTGGGCTTTCAACTAAAGACACAGCCACGCAAAAACTGCGGCATTTGTACAGCTCCTTATGAGTAGGCTACTGCAATTAGTGAAGTGCTTTCCTCTGTGGTGAAACGATCAGCACCACGGAGGAAAGCGGCAGAAAGTCACCTGGAGTTAAAGAGAGCGGGGCTGCGTTGCGTGCATGGCTTCCTGCTGCGGGTAACGGGGAGACGCGCTCTGGCGGCGGTCTCGTTCAGGATCCGAAAATACAATTTAAATATTTTTGCACACTTATTCCTAGTGTGCCACTGGTTACGGTGCCGCGTGCCAATGCTGGCACGCGTGCCAGGGGTTGCCGACCCCTGATGTAGAGGATGAAGAGGAGGGGGCCAAGCACCGAACCCTGGGGGACACCTTGGGACAGAGGAGCAGTGGAGGAGGTGCAGCTGTTGATAAACTGATGTCTGTCGGTGAGGTAGGAGTTCAGCCAGGAGAGTGCAGTGTCGGTGATGTTGAGTGATGATTCGAGGAGGGACAGCAGGATGGCGTGGTTGATGGTGTCGAATGCTGCGGTGAGGTCGAGGAGGATGAGGATGTTAAGGTTGCCGGAGTCAGAGGAGAGGAGGAGGTCGTTTGTGATTTTGAGAAGAGCTGTTTCGGTGCTGTGTTTGGGATTTAAGTTGTGAGGCACGTTCAAGTATTTTTGACAGAAAGGGGAGATTTGAGATGGGCCGGAAGTTGGACAGTTGGACAGGACTCACACAAGGTGTGAGTCCAGGTCTTTTGAGAATGGGTGTGACAGCAGCCAGTTTGAGAGAGGGGGGAACTGATCCAGATCTGAGGGAGGAGTTAATGATGGTGGCGATGAGTTGGGAGATGGCAGGGAGGCTCTCATAATAATAATTCATAATAAGTATGAACTCTTAGTAACAAAAGTAATATTTCTTATTTTTAAGTGGTATAATATTTTAGATGTTCGAACATTTACAGTGCCATGTCTTCTACTTACATTGGTCTCAAAGATTGAGGGAAGAGGGGAAGGGATCACTGCCCTCCACCTGCCAGCACCCAGCCAGAGGAGCGCAAACAACAAAAACAAGCAAGGTGTCCCGTCATGTACCTGGAAGTTTGGGTTGGCAAAATGGAGTAAGAGAGGGACTTGAAAAACCTTGGTGGCTCTCTACTCATGTTGTTACAGTTGTCTTGGTTACAGCTCTCAAGTTTTTTTTTGAGCCATTTCCACATCTTTTGAAAATATGAAAAAATTGAAGTGAAATCAACCTCTTCTCTGGAGAACAAACTTCGATTTCTCTGTCTTGTGAGTTTGCAGTCTTGCAGTTTTGCTCCTCCACCTGTAACATCACTGCCCCTCAACCTGCCATACAGTAGGTTACTAACAAGATTACTTATATAATACAGTGATAGAATACATGTTTAGTATGCTTACTTATATAAAACAGTAGTATTAAACTTACCTTGTGTTTTCACTCTCAATGAAAACCCCTCTCCCTTTGCCATCAATCCAAAATCAACTGAGCTGCAACATTATACAGACAGGTAATAATCAACATAATCACAAGGACACAATATGGCTCTGCTAAAAACACTCACTCTTACACGCACCAAAGTTATATTTATCTAATATTTAACTCCCTCCACCCATAGAATCCCGTTTCGAAGTCCCTCTTCTCTAATTCAACAACGTTGGACGAAATGACATTAAGAGAACGGAATTTACAATTAAAAGGCTGTTCAACGTGGGTTGCTAACTTGATTCGGTATCCTAGCTTGATCTGTTATCTGTAAACGTTCCCTAAATCTACTAATTTAGGGATAATCCACTGACATCCTTTAATACAGATGTTAATTTGAATCAGATGTACTGATAATATCCGCAATATAAATCTTTAAACTTCTTCTTACCTTTAAAAGTCCATCACGAACGGTCTATTATGCTGCAACTCTACAGCTCTGCTAGCCTTGGTGCTAACTTCCGGGGAACGATTGAGAGGCTCCACGATCCGCCATTGCTGTAAAAAAGTGGTCCATTTGAGTGAACGGAGATGACATAACTCTCAGTCTATATGGCGCTGCATTTAGCATTAAAAACTCTACATACTATTCCTAGCCTGAGGAAGATATGAATAATCAACAGATTTGAATGGAATCTCTAACATTTTCATGTAGAATAAAGACAAAAGAGTGATTATACAAATTACATTTATTGAAATTTGAACCAGAATAAGAAGTCTCAAAGAATGTTTTAAATAAAAGGACATAAAACAAAAAGGTGGATAATAATAAAATCTATTAAATGTAAAGACATTTGGTCAAATGAAATGACACTAAGCCAGTGATAAGAGCAACACTTGGATGAAGCTGGTGCAGGTCCTTTTTCATGCCCCCCCCCCCCCCCCGTGCTGTCCCCTCAGAGGAAGTGGGGAAACGGGATAAGACTCTGGACGCCACGCTGTCTCAATGATCCACACTGTTAATTTGAGAGGAAAATAATGTTTTAGGAAATGAAAAATATGAAGTTAACAAATAAAACACATGGACGGTAGGTTTTCCTACAAAGTTACCTCAGCCTCCATTGATTTTCATATCAAATTAGCGTTTTAATAAAATAAGCTGTCATGGCTTATATTTGCATATCTAAACAGAATCATGAAAGCCTGTTGGTAGAGTCAGGCACACGAGTCCATTTGAGTGTGTGCGCCGGTGTCTGAAGAACACTCACTCACTGCTAGCTATGTAGCTAACTCAGGGTTCCTGCAGGTTTCGCCAACTCAAATTGAAGACTTTTTAAGACCTTTTTAAGACTACTTTGAATAGAATTTAAGACCTATTTCACGGCAAGAAAGTATGAAGGAAAATGTCTATGAAAGAAGAAATACGTCTCATAATTACTTACAAAGTAAATGTATTCATGTTCAACAGAACAATGACTGAACATAACAGCATAACAGTACAGAACTGTGCCAAAAAGTGTGTATGTGTGTGTGTCTCCATGTGCTTGTGTGTGTGTTAGAGCTGTGAAATTAATCGTATTTTAATCGCAATTACGATTTTGACCTGCCACAATTACAAAAACAACATAATCGAAAAAAACTATGATTTAGCTTTGCTAGGTTGTGCACAGTGCACTACAACATATTTGATCTAATTAATTTTAGTCTAATTTATATTTATTTATCATATTTATATATGTTTAGTAGCTTGTGGAAGTGCGCTCCAAAATATTTGTTGATCTTGTTTATTGGTATTTATTATTTTGATATTATTTAAATATGTCATTTATTTAATTTATTTTTGTATTGGTTTTTCAGTTGAATTATACATTCAGGCTAATAAACAGTTAAAATGATACTGTTCAAATTATTTGTTTTAAAGTTCAATAAATGGATGTTTTCAAAGTTAATGAATAATCGTATTTAATAATCGTGATATCAATTATTGACCAAAAATAATCGTGATTATGAGAGAGAGAGAGAGAGAGAGAGAGAGAGAGAGAGAGAGAGAGAGAGAGAGAGAGAGAGAGAGCAGATAGAGAGGACAGAGAGAGTGATAGCGAGAGAGAGAGAGAGATCTCCTTTCTACGGTCTTTCATCGCTACGTCTCGCAGCGCTCTTCCAGTGACGTACTCTCCGCCTCATCTCGCTCGTTTTGTGTTTTTAGCTACGGTATTTAGCGTCTACAGCACCTCCGCTTTTAAGGTTGACGTAGACCCAAACGTCGCCCGGAGGTCCCCCGGTGTTGTTGCGGAAGCTGGTGCACTAGCTAACGCTGCACTAGCTAACACTACATTAGCAAAACAAACGCTAATTTATTTTTGCAAAAGGTGCAGAAGGCTTCAAACACGTTCCCCTCCACTGGTTTCAACCAAGCACTACATTTGATGTTTTCCAACCAAATACAGTTGAACTTACACTTTCCCATATTCATTTGTGAGTAGATTTGAAGATACATGAGTTTCTGACTGCCGCTAGCTGAAGCCTGGTTGCTAGGTTACTAGCTGGGTGTACTCCGATAAGGGGCCGGGGTAAACAAAGTTAGTGATTACTGGTTCCATGTTGATTTATTTCAATACAAATTGTTGGGGGGAACTGAAAGACTATTACCGTAATGGTTACATTGCAGCCCGGACATTTTCCCCAAAATACATTTAGACGCTATCGCAACACAGAAGTACCTTTCAAATCTGATAATTTTTAAGACCTTCTAAATCATATTTCAATCAATCAATCAATCAATGTTTATTTATATAGCCCAATATCACAAATGTTACATTTGTCTCAGTGGACTTCACAGTTTGTACAGAATATCAGTATGACAATACGACACCCTCTGTCCTTAGACCCTCACATCGTACAAGGAAAAACTTCTGAAGAAAACCCACAGTTTAAAGGGAAAAATGGGAGAAACCTCAGGGAGAGCAACAGAGGAGGGATCCCTCTCCCAGGACGGACAGACGTGCAATAGATGCCGTGTGTAAATTGAAAAGATAATACATTTGCAACATAGGTAGACCAAATGTTTGGAAATGCACGTCTGTATAATAGGAAGATGAATCCACGAGTATATCCATCCAGGACCTATGATCCAGGACCACAGCCACGACTCAAGATCCAGGGCTCACGATCGAGGACACAGGACCGCAGGATCATCCATGACTCCGGATCCCGGCGTATATAGACACCAAAAAGAAAGAAATTTGGGGAAGCTGGGTTAATCGGAACATGAGTACACAGGTATAGACAGAGAGAAAGAAGAAGTAAGATGTCCCTTGACAAACTAAGCCTATATCAGCAAAACTAGGGGCTGAATCTAATCAGCCCTAACCAGTGTTGGGACTAACGCGTTACAAGTAACGTGTTACTGTAACGCCGTTATTTTTGGCAGTAACTAGTACTCTAACGCATTACTTTTTAAATTCAGTAACTCAGTTACGTTACTACATGGTGCGTTACTCCGTTACTGCGTTAGTTCTTTTATATAGTCAACAGCCAGGCGAACAGAGATGAGAACTGTACTTAAGTACAGTACTTGAGTAGATGTACTTAAATACTTCCTGCGTCACATGCGGAGACGGGCTGTGGGCGTCTCCGCATGTGACGTGTTTGTTTACTAACAAGACTAGTGAATGGCGGCGGCGGAGCCCAAGTCTAGTTTCTCCACCTGGAGATATTCTCACTATTTCACTTTTGTCGAGCACAAAGAAAATAAAGTTTCTGTTAAATGTAAGTTGTGTCCTGGCGGGTCAAAGAGTCTATCTACTGCCCAAACCAGTAATTAAAATCTCTTAAAACATCTGCAAAAACAACATGCTGGGAAGAAGCTAGTAACTAAGACCGGCACAGACCCAGACTCAGCCGACGCCACTCCACCTTCACCGAAGCAACAGCGGCTAGATTTTAACCAAGGGACTGCTAGCCAGGGAAAAGTCGATAAAGCCATTGCACGGTTTGTTGTAGAACACATGCAGGCTATTGCTACAGTGGAGTCACCCGCTTTCTGGGAGCTAGTTAGCATGATACCATGTCCGAGCGGCACACAGCATATGGGACGGAACACTTTTTCCAACTACCTGGAGAAAGAATATACAAAAATGGAAAGCCAGCTAATTAATATCGATGCAATCCAGAAATATTACATATAATGCATGTCAAGTTGATCAACAGATTGTATTGTTCTCCAATGCAATAACATTACTGAAATGAAGGCTATAAGGGCATTAATGGGAGCCTTTTTAAAAAAAAAGTAACTAAAAAGTTACTTTTTACAGTAACGCATTACTTTTTGGTGTAAGTAATGTTGGGGCAGATATCTCTGCTCCGCGCCGATCCTATATGAATTTGCTTTAAAAAAAGGAAAACTCAAAACAACCAGGATAGGGGTTAAACAATAATCTGTTTGAATGATAAACGGTAAGAATACATTACACTTTCAAAGGGGTAGGCCCACCCCCTGCTCTGGTCCAAATGCCAGGAGAACCTTTCATCTTGACGGCAGGAGCAAAAGAGAACGAACTAAAAGATAGAACAAGCTTACATGCAGAAAATAAAACAGGAGGAGCTGTGGTCAGTTTCTCATTGGGAGATGCAAAAAAGATGGGTTCTCTTAGCGAATCAGCGCGAGCCAGGCAGATAATAAACAAGTGTCTCTGAAGTCGTAGCAAAATACATCTGGTGTCCGTTATCTCACTTTCCTGCATAGACTTTCACACACACACTTTTCTGCACATTCCAGAGGCTTGAGCTGTCCAAAGAATATCCCCTTGTTCACAAAGATAATACATATTAATACTCTCATATTTCCAGCAGGTTACACAGACTGCTTATTATGAATACAAAGTAATTAAACACGCACATCCATTATTCAAGATATGTAGACTTCCCTGCCATGCTGGATATCTTAAGCAGAAGGTACTCTCATCCACCTAGTCCCCTGTCCTGCTAACTATAACTCCCCCACAGAGTAATACAAACTGTTTACTCCAACCAACCCCGGAATGTTCATGCAATTTCAGTGCTCACATTTATGAAAGGATAAAACAGATAAATCAATACAAAAGACAAACACAGGTATTGTTTGAACAGTATTCACTTAACTGCTACTATTGATAATTACCAGAGAAACTCCAGGGGCCTCTTTCAATTTCTGGAAATTGCAACAAGACTTTCTGCCATTTCAAATGTAACACACTTCCCAAATATCAGATGATAATAATCTTCAGTAATCAGTAAAGTAACTGAGTTACTTTTGAAATGAAGTAACTAGTAATGGTAACTAGTTACTGGTTTTCAGTAACTAGCACAACACTGGCCCTAACTATAAGCTTTATCAAAAAGGAAGGTCTTAAGCGCAATTGAAATGCTGGTTCTTCTGGGGGTGTTCTATGGTTCTATCTCAGCTACCACCGCGTGCTACCACGCAGCTGCCTGCACTGTACAATCGCTGGAGGACTGGGCTGTCACTCAAAAACTGAGTAGCCAATGGGGCCTGAAAGTCTGGCCCACCTGGGAGGTTTGTGTCAGAATCTCATGCTCTCTTCTCACTGATCACCTTGGAAACCTTTGATCTCTGGACACGTGAGCTCAAATATAAACACCTGTGTCATGGAACACGATGATGTCATAACTCCAACTGCCATGCTCAGAGCAGCAGACTTCAGATAATGGTTAATGGTCCTTCAACATGTCTATGTGCCATTAGTATATATATATTTTTTGAACTGTTTATTTTCCTCTTAACAAAACAAGACAAGACATAGGACGTTTTCATTCAAATGGCAGATGATACATGACAAAGCAAAGTATAGTTAATATTGAAATAAAGCAAATCCAGTATAAATTGAAATAATTAAGTAAATAATATAAATAAATACAAACTGGGATATAAAAATAAATAAAGTAAAATCAAATAAATATTAATGAAAGCCTTTTACATAGGGACTGACATCTTTGGCACAGCAGGATCAGTTAAACAGGGATTTTTTCCCTAGTATTCATCTTAAGTTCGGTTCAGTTTCAACAACCCTCTTCAACCAGCGATACATCCAGACATCTGTCCCATCAAACATTTGGTTAATTGTGATAAGACCTTTATCGGCCCATCTTTTAAAACCTCCATCCCTTATAGATGGAAGAAACTCTATATTGCCTATAATTGGCATGGCTCTTGATATTGATTCTGGGCTCCTGAATATTTTTTTAACTGCTGTGCACAACTTCAGGGTATGCCCTATCCAATCATTCTCAATCTTAACTTTCTTGACAGATTTTATATCAATAAAAGGCAAAACTGATAACGACAAACCCTTAGTTGCACTCTGCTCAATCTGTGCCCATCCTGTTTCCTCGTCCTTTCTAATCCAGGCCACTATTGCCGTTAACTGAGCAGCCCAATCATAATATTTCAAATGTGGCCGGCCTAAGCCTCCCTTCTCTTTTGGTAGAAAAAGAGTTTTAAGTCTTACTGTGGGTCTCTTATTCTGCCAAATATACTTAGATATAAGTCTATTTAACATGTTGAAGATGGAGGCTGGAAAGGGATTGAAATATGAAGAGTAATCGAGGGAGTAGGTTCATTCTTACAGTTTCTACCCTTCCGAATAGCGACAGGGGGAGAATTTCCCACCGTATCATGTCATTCTTTATTTGCTTTATTAATGTATTATAGTTAGCCTCAAATAAATGCATAGGGTGGTGAGTAATGATAATCCCTAGATATCTAAACCCCTGCTTGGACCAACGGTAAGAAACATCCTTGTTTATTTGTGTAGGCCAACTCTCTGTTATTATCATTGCTTCTGATTTAATTGGATTAATTTTGTATCCTGAAATTGCCCCATATTTAGACAAGCACTGCATAAGAGCTGGAATAGAAGATAGGGGGTGTTTTATAAAGAGTAAAATGTCATCTGCAAATAAAGACATTTTATGTATTGACCCTCCCTCGTCCGCTATTCCTTGCATCTGTTTATTTTGGCGTATTGCCTCCGCTAAGGGTTCAATACTGAGTGCGAAAAGAAGAGGTGACATTGAGTCGCCCTGCCTCACCCCCTCTCTACTTTAAAAAAATCAGAACAATGCCCATTTACTCTTATTATTGATTTAGGATCCTTATAAAGCAAACTAATCCATGTAGTACATTGTTCTCCAAAACCCATTTCCAATAATGTTTGTTTAAGAAATAGCCAGTCCACTCTATCAAATGCTTTCTCAGCATCTAGGCTGAGAAGCATTGAAGGTTGTTTATCTTTTGCCGCTATTGATTGAAGGTTTAAAGCTCTCCTCACATTATTTGTCCCTTGACGACCTGAAATAAATCCTGTCTGGTCCGGTTTTATCAACTTCTTTAAAATATGTTGTACTCTGGTTGCTAAGATTGAAGTTAATATTTTGTAATCAACGCATAGAAGACTTATGGGGCGATAACTAGTGCACTGTATGGGGTCCTTTCCCTCTTTATGCAGGACTGTGATGATAGCTTCTGACCATGATTTTGGGGGGTCTCCTGTATTTAATACATCATTATATACTCTACATAATATAGGGGAAAGATCATTTATGAAGGCTCTATAATATTCACCTGTAAACCCATCTACTGCCGGTGATTTGTTGTTTTTTAGTTTAGTAATAGTTTCCTTAATTTCCTCCTCTCTGATAGGCTCTACTAACTTAGATGCTTCGTCAGTTACCAGTTTATTCATATTGAGGGGCTTTAAAAATGCACTAATTCTTTCTTCCTTAAATTCCTGATCTTCGCTTTTATACAGTTGTGTATAATATTTTGCAAAAGCATCTGATATTTTCCTAGGATCTGTTTCTGTCTGGTTAGTTTCAGGATGTTTCATTTTGGAGATAATGCGGCTGGACTGGGCTTTTCTAAGTTGAAATGCCAATAATCTGCTAGCCTTATTTCTCATTTCACAATATTTTCTATTTATGAACCTGAGGGCTCCCTCTGCTTTGTAAGTTAATTCTGCATCTTGCTTAATTCTAACTTCCTTCAACTTTTTGAGTATTTCCTCTTTTCTAGATGTCTTATGTTCCCTCTCTAATCTTTTAATTTCTGTTTCCAATTCTTGTTGTTTCGCCAGCCTTTGTTTCTTTAATTTAGATCCTATAGAAATAATGTTGCCCCTATTCGTGGCCTTACCAGCATCCCATAGCACCGAGGGGGAGACCTCACCATTATCATTCAAGGCAAAGATATTGCAGAACGTATTTCCCGTTTTATCCGGTTATCTGCCAATAGTGAGACGTTAAGTCTCCAGTACTTAAACCATTTATCTAACCCCAGATTAATTTTCATAGAGACAGGGCTGTGGTTTGAGATTGTTATTGGTTCAATTACACTATCTTTTATCCAGTATGTATCCTTTTTCGACACCAAAAAGTAATCTATTCTTGAATAACTTCCATGTACATGGGACATGAACGTAAAGTCTTTGTCACTTGGGTGTAGGTGTCGCCAGATATCAACTAATCCCAGCTCCTTCATCATGTTTAAGACATTTCTGGACATTTTAGGCAGGGGTATTATTGTTACGGGTAATCTATCCATTTTGTTGTTCAGTGTGCAATTGAAGTCCCCCCTATGATTATTATTCCCTCTCCTTTATCTGCCACTAGGGCTGCAATCTTTTAAAAAAATAAATCGCAGTCTTCATTTGGTGCATACACATTTAAGATAGTTATTTTTAGTCCAGCTATTGTTCCAATTACCATAACATAACGACCCTCAATATCCTGGAGGACTTTCCCATTGTTATAGTATACTGATTTGTTCATTAAAATAGCTACTCCTCGTTTTTTCTCTTCCCACATGATGCACTATAGATTTGATCCACCCATTCTCTCTTTAATTTTAAATGTTCTATTTCAGATAAGTGAGTTTCTTGAATCAGAGCTACCGAGCATTCCATTTTCTTTAATTGTCTTCTTCCTTTTAATCGGGTTGTTAATTCCCCTTACATTATAGCTAACAATATTTAAGTAAGCCATAATCTCTGTTTAGCGTTAGAGTAAATAGCCCTGCCTGCTTGAAGACACATGAAAAAACTTTGCCTAAATCGCATAAACAAAAACAAACTCTAGAACGCAACATATGTCAGGAGAAACATACAAAAAACACTTAAAACATAAAGCTGAACTTCCACCTGTCCAAACAGCCACAGCAAACGAACTATAGCTGTGACAGATCCCCACTGGTGCTGGAGCAGAGAGGTGTGACAGCCCTAAGTGCTAACCTGACCAATGATACACTAGCATGTCAAAAAGGTCTAAGTGAGTGTAATTCACTCATTCCGAACTAAGAAAACGGGCTCCGCCAGAGCCTAGAATTGGTAAATAAAATATTAGAATAACTTATGAGAACAACTAATTTGTAGTATTTGCACAAGTAACAACCACTTATAACTGTTTTCCACTGTCAATGTGTTACCGTTACTGTGTGCAGAACAGAGCCGACTCCCAACCTGTTTCAGTCACTTTGGTTTTTTAAACGGCATCGGGAGAATATTTAAGCTTCTTCTTGCAGGAATGTCCTGAGATCCGATACTGACAGTACCGTGTCTCTTTTCTTCTTCCCACTGTTCCTCCATCCGTCCTTTAACTCATCCTCCGTGCGTTCTCTTTCTCCGCAGCGCACGTCGACTCCCAGGCCTTTCAGCACCTCTGCAGCGCTGGACAGTGTGGTGTAGGTCTTCTCCCCCGTGCCCAGCTTGAGTTTTAACTGCGCTGGGTATATACACCTCGCCAGTATGTCCTTCTTTTTTAGCTGCTTGATGACTTCGTGCACCTTTGCCCGCTTCTTGTGTAACTCGGGAGAGTAATCTTGATCAAAAACTATCCTTTTATCTTGGAAGGAGACCTGTCCCTGACTCCATGCCTGTCGTATCACCAGATCTTTAACCGCTGCGTCCAAAAATCTCACGATGATGTGTCTTGGAGGGGCTGTCGGGTCTCTATGTGGCGTATACGGGGGTGAGCGGTGTGCTCTCTCTATCTTAATATCCGTTAGTGATGGTATTTTAAGCACCTTGTGTAGCAGTTCTTTAATACATTCTGCCATGTTTCCTCCCTCACTCCCCTCTGGTACCTGAAAGATTCTCACATTATTTCTTCTCAGTCTATTCTGCAAGTCGTCGCAGGTGGCTGAGAGGGCAATATCACGGTGGATCAGGTATCGGAGCGCCCTCTGATGCCGCAACGCTACATCCTCGGCCACGCCGACTCTGTCCTCCAACTTTCCAATCCTCCCTTCATGTTCGCCCATTTGAACTTTTATATCTAGCACCGTCTGTTCCAGTCGATCCAGAGACATTTTTGTTTGATTATGCCCCTCTTGATTTTCCTTGCGGAGTTTCCCCAGCTCACCCATCAACGTAACTTCACGGTCCGACTCGCACATGTTGCTATCTGTTGTCAAGCTAGCGCTAGCTGGGCTGGCCGGTCTCCGTTGTGTATCGGTTTTTTCCTTTGAGATATCTTGTTTGTTGGGGGCTTTGTTTCTGGATGACGAGCTCATCATGCAGGAGTGCTCTTTCTTATGTTTTAAAACGTCTTATATTACTAGTTGTCTCTATTTTTGTGTATAGTCTGGTGGAGCTCCACTTCTAAGCTGCTGCTTCTCCCA
>CADEHL010001381.1:210297-214988 GCA_902827135.1 Harpagifer antarcticus
AGAGAGAGGCAGAGAGACCCTCACTCTGAGCAGGGTGCTGATGGTAATGCTCACTCCCTCCAGACTTCAGAGTGTCTGGATGTCCCTGGGTGTGTGGAGTGGGATAATGAATAGCAGGCTAACGGCTACACAATAGCACACACACACACAGCTGTGATACAGGAAGAGAGGAAACAGGAGACAGAGTGAGATGAAGGAAACAACAGTAAGTGTTTTCACTCATATTTTCAGCATGGCCCATGTATCCCTCAACGATGGCACAATTCCAAACAACCTCCTACACCCTAAAACCCTACACACTAACCCCTACACACTAACCCCTACACACTTCCACTCTGTTTGTGTCCTTAATGAAACACGCTGTTTACAGACCACGCTGTTCCGTGCAAACATTTACCAAAGTCTAAAAAATGGTAAACATGTGCATTTCATTGTAAAGTTTTGTATTTGATCAGGGACTGTTGCAACAATCCAACAGCTCATAAACATCCGATTTATATCAAAAAGAGGTTTACAAAAAGGATCTCCTGACTCAAGCGACAGGAATATATAAATAGGAAAAGGGAGGTGACGTGAGGACGTTCCAATAGAGAAAAGAGTTTTGTCTCATCCTTAGATGCAGACCCTCATACAGGGTGGAGAGGCCACATGGCAGACAGTCAAAACTAATCAGTGTGCCTTCATAGGATGTTCACGCAGTAATGTGGAGAAGGATACCATTCACTACCTACCTCAGAGTCAGAGTGAGAAACTGTGAGTCACGTGGCTAAAGATCTTTCAACACAGTGTTCATTTCATAGTACAAGGTGTCAGCACATAAGCAGCAGTATGAAATACATTTAAATCTATATGAAATGAAGATAAATGAGACAATGCATCGTTCCAAATGATGTGCGTCTGCAGCAGGGAGCGCCCCCCCCCAGCTGATCAGACCATTAGCTCTGAGTCTGTATGTAAATGATATGTAGTCATTAACATGGGTATATGGCACATTGAAAAGCGGTCACATTATCAGAGGAGAAGTTACATTCTGTACCTGCATTTCCTCTTCATTCAAACACCATTCCACTTTTACTTATCATGTGTCAGGAAAGCGTTTGTGTGTGTGTATGTGTGTTGGAGTGTGTGTGTATGTGTGTTGGGGTGTGTATGTGTGTTGGGGTGTGTGTGTGTGTTGGGGTGTGTGTGTTGGGGTGTGTGTGTATGTGTGTGTGTGTTTTACTTATGTATTGGACATGGACGGGTTAGCTTTCTACAAGCCAATCAATCAGACTAAAGACTGTAAATACACACACACAGTCTTGCTGAGAACAATCAATCAGTGTAGGAGATAGTACGAGTCTGTCACTGTGTGTGTGTGTGTGTGGTGGTGTGTGGTGTGTGTCAGGCACGTGCACACACATACATCAAAGTGGCTTGAGCCCCTGCCCTTTTCTTCTTCCTCCAGAGAAAGTGAAAAAATATATCTACTGCTGTTTGCGCCAGTTTCCCTTTCCAAAAATGGTGTGTGGGTGTGTGTGTGAGTATGTGTGTGTGTGTGTGTGGTGTGTGTGTGTGTGTGTATATGTTTTTTGCTCTTTGCTCACTGTGATAAGTGGGTTAAGCTCCTCTGGGTTAATTAGCCTTTTTCAGATGTGACTAAGTTGGCTGCAGGCACTTCAATATGCTAAATACCCTGCAAGTGTGTGTGTGTGTGTGTGTGTGTGTGTGTGTGTGTCTGTCTGTCTGTCTGTCTGTCTGTCTGTCTGTCTGTCTGTCTGTCTGTCTGTGTGTGTGTGTGGGTGTGTGTGTGTGTGTATATGTCTGTGTGTGTCTGTCTGTCTGTCTGTCCTGTCTGTCTGTCTGTCTGTCTGTCGGGTGTGTGTGTGTGTGGTGTGTGTGTGTGTGTGTGTGTGTGTGTGTGTGTGTGTGTGCGTGTGTGGCCCTGACATGTGTATATAAAATAAAACATTATTTAGCCATACATTGTGTATGTCCTCGTCCATCATTTTATAGATAAGCATTTTTAAAATGTATGAATTCATTTTCAACCTCTCTGCTCTCAAGCGGAAATCAGTATTGAATAAATAAGGTCCAGCATTAGTATGAAAATATATGTAAGTTGTGCCATGTTGCTTCCTGGTCCTTATGATCAATTCAGATCCAGGCTTGGATTTTCTTAAGAAATCTTCTTATCCATCCATCCATCCCTCTTCTTCTTCCGCTTATCCGTGGTCGGGTCGCGGGGGTAGCAGTTTCCAGCAGAGAGCCCCAAACTTCCTTTTCCCTGGCGACATCAACCAGCTCTGACTGGGGGATCCCAAGGCGCTCCCAGGCCAGCCAAGAGATATATAATCCCTCCACCTGGTCCTAGGTCTACCCCCTTGGTCTCTTCCCAGCTGGACGTGGCCGGGAACACCCTCCCTAGGGAGGCGCCCAGTGGCATCCTAACTAGGTGCCCGAACCACCTTCAACTGGCTCCTTTCGACGCGAAGGAGGAGCGGCTCAACTCCGAGTCCCTCCCGGATGAACCGAACTTCTCACCTTATCCCTAAGGGAGACACCAGCCACCCTGCGGAGGAAACCCATCTCGGCCGCTTGTATCCGCGATCTCGTTCTTTCGGTCATGACCCATCCTTCATGACCATAGGTGAGGGTAGTAACGAAATGGCCCGGTAGACAGAGAGCTTTGCCTTCTGGCTCAGCTCCCTTTTCGTCACAACGGTGCGGTAAGCGACTGCAGTACCGCTCCCGCTGCTCCGATTCTCCGGCCCATCTCACGCTCCATTGTTCCTCACTCGAGAACAACAACAGGTCCGACTTTACTGCCGAGGACCCGGACACAGCTCTCGCTTTGGGAGTACAGAGATTGGATGGCCCTGATAGAGACCCCCTCACCCCATACTCCCGCACACCTCCCACAGTAACTCCCTGGGAACCCGGTCATACGCCTTCTCCAAGTCAAAACAACATGTAGACCGGATAAGCGTACTCCCAGCCCCCTCCAGGATCCTTGCGAGAGTAAAAAGCTGATCCGTCGTTCCACGACCAGGACGGAATCCGCATTGTTCCTCCTCAATCTGAGGTTCGACAATCGGCCTGACCCTCCTTTCGAGTACCTTAGAGTAAACTTTCCCGGGGAGGCTGAGTAGTGTGATGCCTCTGTAATTGGCACACATCCTCTGATCCCCCTTTTTAAAAAGGGGAACCACCACCCCGGTCTGCCACTCCTTCGGTACTGTTTCCGACTTCCACGCAATGTTGATGAGACGTGTCAACCATGACAGTCCCTCAACACCCAGAGCCTTCAGCATTTCTGGGCGGATCTCATCCACCCCCGGGGCTTTGCCACTGTGGAGTTGTTACACCTCAGTGACCTCCCCCCGGAGATTGGTGTTGATCCCCCGTCATACTCCAGCTCTGCCTCTAACATAGAGGGCGGAGTTGTCGGGTTCAGGAGTTCCTCAAGGTTCCTTCCAACGCCCTAACACTCCATCAGTTGAGGTCAACAACGTCCCATCCTTACTGTACACAGCTTGGATGGTTCCCTGCTTCCCCCTCCTGAGGTGTCGGACAGTTTTCCAGAACAACTTTGGTGCCGCCCGAAAGTCCTTCTCCATGTCTTCTCCCAACTTCTCCCACACCCGCTGCTTTGCCTCGGCCACGGCTGAGGCTGCTGCCCTTCGGGCCTGTCGGTACCTTGCAACTGCCTCGGGAGTCCCCCGGGCTAACAAATCCCTGAAGGCCTCCTTCTTCAGTCGGACGGCTTCCCTGACCACCGGTGTCCACCAGGAGGTTCGAGGGTTACCGCCCCTTGAGGCACCTAGGACCTTGAGACCACAGCTCCCAGCCGTGGCTTCGGCAATAGAGGCTTTGAACACCGACCACTCTGGTTCAATGTCCCCAACCTCCACAGGAATGCCTGAAAAGCTCCACCGGAGGTGTGAGTTGAAGGCCTCCTGAACTTGGGCCTCCTCCAGACGTTCCCAGTTCACCCGAACTACACGTTTGGGCTTACCAGGTCTATCCAGAGGCTTCCCCCGCCACTCGACCCAACTCACCACCAGATGGTGATCAGTTGACAACTCCGCCCCTCTCTTTACCCGAGTGTCCAAAACATACGGCCTCAGGTCCGATGATACGATAACGAAATCGATCATGGACCTTCTGCCTAGGGTGCTCTGGTACCACGTACACTTATGAGCATCCTTATGTTCGAACATGGTGTTTGTTATGGCCAATCCATGACTAGCACAGAAGTCCAGTAACAAACCACCACTCCGGTTCAGATCAGGGGGGCCGTTACTCCCAATCACGCCCCTCCAAGTGTCTCCATCATTGCCCACATGTGCGTTGAAGTTTCCCAGCAAGACCAAAGAGTCCCCTTCAGGAGCCCCATACAGGACTCTTTCCAGGGTCTCCAAGAAGGCCGTATACTCTGAACTGCTGTTGGGTGCATAAGCACCACAACAGTCAGAGTTTTCCCCCCCATAACCCGCAGGCGTAGGGAGGCGACCCTCTCGTCCACTGGGGTAAACTCCAACAACGAAGCACCCAACCGGGGACTTGTGAGTATCCCCACACCCCGCCCGGCGCCTCACACCTTGAGCAACTCCGGAGAAGAATAGAGTCCAACCCCTATCCAGAAGTAAGGTTCCAGAGCCGACGCTGTGCATAGAGGCGAGCCAACCAGATCCAACTGGTACCGCTCC
>CADEHL010001382.1:0-142501 GCA_902827135.1 Harpagifer antarcticus
GCTCTCCAAGGAGAGGAACGTGGACAGTGAGGACAGAGCTCTGAACCCTTCATGGACTCCTTCATGGACTCCTTCATGGACTCCTTCATGGACTCCTTCATGTTCCTCGGCCCACTGGGAGCTCAGAGCCAGGGGGTCTCATTACAGAGACCGCCTGGCGCTCATTAAAAGAGACAACACGCCACCATGAGACAGAACACCAAGTGACCAAACGTTGCCTCTCTGCAGACATGAGGTCAGATGAGCAGCCTCAGAGCCCGATGTGATCAGTCCACCTGATCTAATGTAAACTAAATATGGTTCCAGCGCAGGCTAAACGAGGCTAACCAATGAGCTAACCAGGCTAACCAATGAGCTAACCAAGGCTAACCAATAGCTAACCCAGGCTAACCCAATGAGCTAACCCAGGCTAACCGATGAGCTAACCATGCTAACCAATGAGCTAACCCAGGCTAACCAATGAGCTAACCAGCTGAACCAATGAGCTAACCCAGGCTAACCGATGAGCTAACCCAGGCTAACCAATGAGCTAACCAAGGCTAACCAATGAGCTAACCCAGGCTAACCAATGAGCTAAATGAGCTAACCGAGGCTAACCAATGAGCTAACCGAGGCTAACCAATGAGCTAACCCAGGCTAACCGATGAGCTAACCCAGGCTAACCAATGAGCTAACCCAGGCTAACCAATGAGCTAACCCAGGCTACCAATGAGCTACACCAGGCTAACCGATGAGCTAACCCAGGCTAACCAATGAGCTAACCAGGCTAACCAATGAGCTAACCCAGGCTAACCAATGAGCTAAATGAGCTAACCGAGGCTAACCAATGAGCTAACCAAGGCTAACCAATTAGCTAACCCAGGCTAACCAATGAGCTAACCCAGGCTAACCAATGAGCTAACCCAGGCTAACCAATGAGCTAAATGAGCTAACCGAGGCTAACCAATGAGCTAACCGAGGCTAAGCAATGAGCTAAGCGAGGCTAACCAATGAGCTAACCGACGCTAAGCAATGAGCTAACCGAGGCTAACCAATGAGCTAACCGAGGCTAACCAATGAGCTAACTGAGGCTAACCAATGAGCTAACCGAGGCTAACCAATGAGCTAACCGAGGCTAACCAATGAGCTAACCGACGCTAAGCAATGAGCTAACCGAGGCTAACCAATGAGCTAACCGAGGCTAACCAATGAGCTAACCGAGGCTAACCAATGAGCTAACCGAGGCTAACCAATGAGCTAACCGAGGCTAACCAATGAGCTAACCGACGCTAAGCAATGAGCTAACCGAGGCTAACCAATGAGCTAACCAATGAGCTAACCGAGGCTAACCAATGAGCTAACCGAGGCTAACCAATGAGCTAACCGAGGCTAACCAATGAGCTAACCGAGGCTAACCAATGAGCTAACCGAGGCTAACCAATGAGCTAACCGAGGCTAACCAATGAGCACCTGCATGTGTGTGAGAATGGCCCTGACTCCATTTCAGCCCAGATCTAAACTCCTGGCAGGACAAGCTCCAGCTCAACTCTCTCTCACTGAACAGAACAAAGTGAGAGAGGGACAGAAAGAGAACCTTTCAAACTGTTCAATTGTTATGATGTGTAAAGACTGATATGTTCTTTAATCGTCTGAAACTGTGAGGTCATGATGTGAAACGGCTAACAAAGAGAAACTCAAGCTGCTGCTACACTTTATTTAATTTATCTAAAATCAAGCACTTTCAAGATGCACACATTTTCAAAAGCTATTTGATTTATTTCCTCTATTTTATTTGTAAATGCAGCCCGAGAGGAACATTACACACATCCACATATCTACTGTATATCTGTAGAGTTCAATGTTCAGTGACTATACATATTGTTGTTTATGAATTGTACTTTCTTTCTTTGATTGGCTGTCAGCTGTTGATGACAGTCAGCTGTTGATGGAAGTCAGACGTTGATGACAGTCAGACGTTGATGGCAGTCAGCCGTTGATGGCAGTCAGTCGATGATGGCAGTCAGCCGTTGATGGCAGTCAGCCGTTGATGGCAGTCAGCCGTTGATGGCAGTCAGCCGTTGATGACATGCAGCCGTTGATGGCAGTCAGCCGTTGATGACATGCAGCCGTTGATGGCAGTCAGCCGTTGATGACATGCAGCCGTTGATGGCAGTCAGCCGTTGATGACATGCAGCCGTTGATGGCAGTCAGCCGTTGATGGCAGTCAGCCGATGATGGCAGTCAGCCGTTGATGGCAGTCAGCCGTTGATGGCAGTCAGCCGATGATGGCAGTCAGCCGTTGATGGCAGTCAGTCGATGATGGCAGTCAGCCGTTGATGGCAGTCAGCCGTTGATGGCAGTCAGCCGTTGATGGCAGTCAGCCGTTGATGACATGCAGCCGTTGATGGCAGTCAGCCGTTGATGACATGCAGCCGTTGATGGCAGTCAGCCGTTGATGGAATGCAGCCGTTGATGACATGCAGCCGTTGATGGCAGTCAGCCGTTGATGGCAGTCAGCCGATGAATGGCAGTCAGCCGTTGATGGCAGTCAGCCGTTGATGGCAGTCAGGCCGATGATGGCAGTCAGCCGTTTGATGGCAGTCAGCCGTTGATGACAGTCAGCCGTTGATGACATGCAGCCGTTGATGACAGGCAGCCGTTGATGGCAGTCAGCCGTTGATGACATGCAGCCGTTGATGGCAGTCAGCCGTTGATGGCATGCAGACGTTGATAAAGCTACTTCAATATCACACTAATTCATAAAGCAACTTAGACATGTTGATGTTCCGGACCTTTGCATGGGGACATTTTCTCTAACTGGACCTCGTTGAGTTTGAGTCTCAGACCCCTGGTGTAGAGCTTTGTCACCTCTGTTCCAGTCTCAGACCCCTGGTGTAGAGCTTGTTCACCTCTGTTCCCAGTCTCAGACCCCTGGTGTAGAGCTTTGTCACCTCTGTTCCCAGTCTCAGACCCCTGGTGTAGAGCTTTGTCACCTCTGTTCCCAGTCTCAGACCCCTGGTGTAGAGCTTTGTCACCTCTGTTCCCAGTCTCAGACCCCTGGTGTAGAGCTTGTCCACCTCTGTTCCCAGTCTCACCTCCACTTGAACTTGAAGATATTAAAAATAATGTATTAATCAATTGATCCAAGAGATCAATACCTGTGATAAGTCTGTGAATATTATTTGTAATTTGTTTCAAATCAAATCAAATCAAATTTTATTTATAAAGCACATTTAAAAACGATGTTTGGTCGAGCCAAAGTGCTGTACATGTAATAAAAACATTTCACTGCAGTGTAATTGTAAAAAAGACAGACATTTAGCAACAGCAAATATAAAAAACAATACACAGGGAAATGTCAGTAGTCGTGCTCCGCTCTAGCTAGAAAGCCTGAGAGAAGAAGTGTGTTTTAGATAGGATTTAAAAAACCCCTAGGGTCTGGGGCCGACCTCACATGGAGGGGGCAGAGTGTTTCCAGAGCCTCGGGCCAGCTGCTGCGAAGGCTCGGTGCCCTCGTGTTTTGAGCCTAGTCTTCGGCACTACCAGCAGCAGCTGGTCAGCAGACCTTAAAGCTCTGGCTGGGGTGTAGCGCTGGAGGAGTTCAACTATATAGGCCGGAGCCAGCCCATTTAGAGCTTTAAAAACAAATAAAAGGATTTTAAAATCAATTCTGAACTGAACTGGAAGCCAGTGTAGTGAGGCCAGAATTGGGGTGATGTGGTCGCGCTTTTTGTGTCCAGTCAGCAAACGTGCAGCTGCATTTTGGACCAGCTGCAGGCGTTTAATTGACGCGTGGTCCATACCCACATACAGAGCGTTGCAATAATCCAGTCTCGAGGTCACAAAGGCGTTGATGACCCTTTCCATGTCTTTAAAAGATAAATAGGACTTGGTTTTGGCCAATAGTCTTATTTTAAAAAAGCAGGATTTGACTACGCTGCTGACCTGCTTATCGAATTTAAAAGTGTTCGTCAAGGTCACGCCAAGGTTCATGACCGAGGGGAGGATGTTTAGTTGGAGGGAGCCCAGAATATCAACCTGAGAGGCTGGAGGTTGTGGTCCAAAAAAGATGACCTCCGTCTTGCCCTCGTTAAGAGTCAGGAAGTTGTTGCTCAGCCAGGATTTGATCTCCGTTAAGCAGTCCATCAACTGCTGTAGTGACTGTGTTATGTTTGCTTTGAGCGGGAGATAAATCTGGACGTCGTCAGCGTAGCAGTGGAAGGGAATGTTGTGTTTAGTTAGAATAGAACCTAGGGGCAGTATGTATAGTAGGAACAGGATGGGGCCCAGAATCGAGCCTTGGGGGACCCCACAGGTAAGAGGGGCTTTGGTAGAGGAGAAGGCACCTAGCTGCACTGAAAAGCTACGGTCCTTAAGGTAGGACCTGAACCATGCGAGGGCAGAGCCTGTGATGCCAGCGGACTGTTCAAGCCGTGACAGCAGGATGCCATGGTCCACGGTGTCGAAGGCAGCTGTCAGGTCCAACAGCACCAAGACAGCTGGGCTACCTGAGTCGGCGGCTAGGAGCAGATCGTTAAAAACTCTTAAAAGGGCTGTTTCAGTGCTGTGCATGGGTTTGAAGCCAGACTGAAACTTTTCATGGATGCCATGAAGGATTAAAAAGACTGCAGCTGGGCGTAGACTACGCGCTCCAGGGCTTTTGATAAAAACGGTAGCTGGGAGATGGGCCTAAAATTTGCGAGAGTGGAGGGGTCGAGACTTTTCTTTTTAAGTAGTGGGGTAACCACGGCATGTTTAAAGGCAGCTGGGACACATCCTGAGGTAAGAGAGGTGTTTAAAAGTAATAAAATACTTGCTCCAACTGAATGGAAAACCTCTTTGAGAAGGCGTGAGGGAATGCTGTCCGAGGAGCAGCTTGTCGGTCGCAGGTGCTCCACTATGTCCGAGAGAGAAGAGAGGGAAATAGGCTCAAAGTGGTCGAGGACAGCAGGGCACAGAGAGGGAGCAGGATCGGGGGTAGCACTAGTGTGAGCTAGCCTAAGAGCAGATATTTTTCCAATAAAAAATTTAAGAAACTTATCGCAGAGAGC
Organism: Harpagifer antarcticus; assembly: GCA_902827135.1. Classification (NCBI taxonomy): domain Eukaryota; kingdom Metazoa; phylum Chordata; class Actinopteri; order Perciformes; family Harpagiferidae; genus Harpagifer; species Harpagifer antarcticus. Next base: position 5,031 of record CADEHL010001382.1, read on the forward strand.
AGGCGATGGCACAACAGAAGAAACATCACGGGGATTAATGATGGAGTTGAGGACATTAAAAAGAACCTGAGGTTTGTGGCTGTTTTTAGAGATGAACAGAGAAATGTGCTCTGTTTTGGCTGCTTTGACTGCCGTCTGGTAGTCAGAGAGGGAAGCACGAAGGATTTCCAGGGAGACATGGAGTTTATCCTTTTTCCACCTTCTCTCAGCACGCCTGCAAGCGCGTCTGAGAGCACGAGTACAGTCATTGAGCCACGGTTCTGATAGAACTTTGTTGCGTCTAAGCGTAAAAGGAGCAACAGAATCCAGTATTGGTGTGCATGTCAAGTCAAACATAGAGAGAAGCTCATCAGCATTAAAAGCACAGTCCACATCTAATTTACAGATAGGAGAAGCTTTAAAAACATCAGAGAACTGTGAGGCAGTCAAGGGTTAATCGAACGCAGACGACGCGCAGGGGCACGTGATTCGACTCCTGCGGAAGGGATGGAGGTTGTAAACAGAACCGGTAAATGGTCTGAGATACGCGTTGCTGCACATATTTCATCCACAGATACAGACAGTCCCAAACGACAATACCAAGTCCAAAGTGTGTCCTTTTTCGTGTGTTGGGCCAGCCACGGACTGAACAAGACCAAAAGAATCAAGGAGATTTAAAAAGTCCCTAACCAGAGGTTTGGACTCACAACACACATGGACATTGAAGTCTCCGGAGATCAAAACACGATCATAATTCACCATGATCCCGGACAGAAAGTCAGAAAAGTCATTTATGAAATCCTTATTGTGCTTTGGCGGACGATACACAACTGCGCAGAGTATAGGCGAGGCCGGAGTCAGTTCAAAGAGCTGCAACTCAAAGCTAGCATAGCTAGTGACATGGTGTAGCAATCGGCACTGGAGGCTAGCTCTAAACACCGAAGCTATGCCCCCGCCATGGCCGGTGGCACGGGGGGAGCTGAAGAATGTACAGTCAGGAGGAAGAAGATCAAAGAATGATGTGTACTCGCCAGCGTGTGCCCAGGTCTCCGTCAGGAACATGAAATCCAGTTCACGGGAGGTGAAGAAGTCGTTCAGCAGGAATGTTTTGTTTGCTATCGACCTAGCATTTAGCAAAGCCAGACGTAGTTTTTGCTCCGGGCTTGCCGACGGTGTAGATCGTCTCAGCTGACGAAGATGTCCGTGGTGAACGCCGCGCGAGCCGGGAGCAGTCAGGCGGGCAGGAGTAGCTGCCAGTCGGACAGGAGGAGCTACCAGCGGATCCAGCAGAGTCCGTAGCTCCGGAAAGACAGGGCGAATCCACCGATCCCTCACATGGCGTGCAGCGGGAGGGCCATGACATCCGAGGCGTGGATAGGTCCCGGAAGAAGCCGTCAGGTATTCCTTCAGATGGACGAGTGCACCACCACGCTTTCCCCGTCGTCTGAAGCGCTTTCGGCGAGGCGGAATGCGGGGCAACCGGCACAGGTAGGTGGGTATATCCAACAGAAGAGGGGGGGGGGGCGATTTATGGTTGCCAGATGTAAGTTTGGGCAGCAGTATCAACTCCAGTGAGGGTCTGAGGTGGAGGAGGGCTTGGCGATCATAGACGAGCAGAGCAGAGACATTCTGACAAACATAAAACAAAAAAAAAGCTATAGGTAGACAGCTGAGCGAGCGGCGTGCCGACACAGGCGCCATCTTGAATCACGTCAATCACGTCAAAGTTTGTTTAAGTGTACACATCCATGAAATATTTCAGGGGAGACTGTCACTGCAACATCATCATTCATCCAGCAAGGGGCAGCATCTGTTCAGCACTGTGAACAGAGACACCACAGAGTGCTGCTGCCTGTAGTGCTTCAGGTGTATTATCAAACCTGACCTGCAGTCCTGAGTTCCCCAAATATCTCTATTTTGAGAGACTAACAACAGCGTTTTTCCGTTCATAATGGCTAGTTTGACCATGTTTACCTCACACAGCGTCCTCCTTCTGATTATATGCAGACTACCAACAGTTCACGATGGCTATTTTGACTGTTTACCTCACACAGCGTTCTCCTTCTGCTTATATGCAGACTACCAACAGTTCACAATGGCTATTTTGACTGTTTACCTCACACAGCGTTCTCCTTCTGCTTATATGCAGACTACCAACAGTTCACAATGGCTATTTTGACCATATTTACCACACACAGCATCCTCCTTCTGCTTATAGGCAGACTACCAACAGTTCACAATGGCTATTTTGACTATGTTTACCTCACACAGCATCCTTCTTCTGCTTATATGCAGACTACCAAGTAGGGGAGAATAATAATCCTCAATTTCTCAGTAATAAATGTAACACCTAATCTTTAATCTTACTTCTAAACTTAACCACTCAGACTTTATACCTAAACTTAAGTCAATATTCATCAATTAATAGACCATCTTTTCCTTAATTTAACCTCTAAACCTAACCACTCAGACTTTATGCCTAATCCTAAAGTACTTCTCCATTAAATGTTTCCTCGGTCAGATCTCGGTCTACCATGACTGATAAGGAGAGGTGTGGTTCTTTCTGAACAGGTGGTACTTTGACGCGGCGACGTTTGTTTGGGCTGGACCCCCACCGGGTTTTGGGGACTTTATTTGGACTGGAATGGTAATTCCCTCAGTCGGTTCCGAGTCTAACATGACTAGGTGGGGGGGTTGGTTCTGACCAGACTGAGCGGTGTCCTGGTGCAGCTAATGTTCTTTGGACCCGGTTGTCCCGGCTTGGTGAGACCCGATCTGAACTGGTGGAATGCGTTACTGACACTGAGAGGTCTTTCATCTAATTTCCCTTAAATACATCTTCACAAATGGCTATCTGACCTTCAAACCAAACAATTAAAATCTATTTATGGTACACTCTTAATTAAATATCAAATAATAGACCATCTTTAGTTTAACTGTAGACTATTTTGTTCCCTAATAATACCAATTTACCCTTAATCTGACCATTAACCTTGACCATTCTGGCTCTTTGCCTAAATCTAAACCACATTATCTCCCCACTTTTTCACTCTGACCTTTACTTCCTACCCCTTTTTTGGAACGAACCCTTCGGGGTGACGAATGGAAATTGGCCATAAACAGATACAGCCATTGCGGCAAGGGGAGGTGTCCGCCGTAACCACAGCTAGCCTCCCTGTCTCTGTCCTTCAAGCTTAAATTACCCTGTCTACTTCACCTTTACACACTTATGACTCAGTCATGATGCTAAGCTAGGGCATGAGCCGACACGTCATCTATTGCGCGTGCCTTTCCTTGGATCTCTGTACAACCATGAAGTCGTTGGGCGACATGGGGAGATCTGGTGGCCCTTAAACAACCTAAACCCAGCCGGAGCCTGGAGAAACGGGGGACTTGCTCCGAACCTGAGTATGATTGGCTGAGTCGCTCGTTTTCTTTCCCACCACTGTTTAATTTGATTGCTTTGGTTAGATTTAATTATTAATTAGGGATCTGCGGACATGGAATCCTTATCAGAACATTCCTTAACCACTAAATAACGTCATTCAAAGCTAGTGTGTAAGAATCCCACAAAGGTAAACCTAGCTGACGTTTCGTAGGATGGGAATGATTACTGACAGAATAATAACTTAAAAATCCACTATTTTTACTGTCCAAATCTCATTTTAAATAATTTATTAATTCAACACCTTAAAATCCCACTTTATGAGTCTTAGGCCGTGGACAGAATAACTGCCGTGAAGAGTTCGTCTCTGTTGTCTAAGAGTATCTACCAGAACATCCCCATACAATGACATGGTCATTGAAGAGCTAGTGTGTAACTTATTAGGGTGACCTAGCTTACGTATCGTAGGATGGGAATGATTACTGACAAAATAAAACATAATAATAATATAAGATTGTACTTTTACAATATACCTTAATTTATTTCCTCTCGGGCCCCCGGGGGTCAAGTTAGAGGGTAACGGGTTAACAGGGAAAGCCTAGACCGGCTGCGGAGTGTGGAACGTAGACACTGACCTACTCTTGTACATTTTACTCTCTGGATATCCTCACCCTACTTTCTAAACCATAGCCATTAGTAGATTTACTATTTAAACCTTAGTCGAACCACGAAACTTTGTGGTATGATTAACGAGTAGAAACGGTTAACTGACCAATTCTACTGAGTAAAGGCGTTTAAATGTCCGCTTATATTCACTCCTAAATCTTAAAGTTCATTAGAACATAAATAGAAGTTTAACTTGTCTTTAAGACATTTGATAATGCTTACAGTTTTATCTTTACAATATATCTTTATTTATCTACTTATGAGTGTACCATTTTAACTTTACCCTTATTTCAACAATTACTTGCATTTAAAACAGTCCACCTATTTATCTTTCTACTTTGTAACCCAAACCTTTCCCCTCTCGGGCCCCCGGGGTCAAGTTAGAGGGTAACGGGTTAACAGAGAAAGCCTAGACCGGCTGCGGAGTGTGGAACGTAGACACTGACCTACTCTTGTACATTTTACTCTCTGGATATCCTCACCCTATGTCCTAAAACCATAGCCATTAATAGATTTACTATTTAAAACTTAGTCGAACCATGAAACTTTATGGTTAGACTAACAAGTGGAAGAGGTCAACTGACCAATTCCACTGAGTGAAGGCGTTTAAGGCGAGACACCCCAGGTGAATGGGGTAATTTTTTTAACTTAAAGGTATCAGCTAGAAATTTCTCCAGTTAATTTCTTACAATAAGGCAATTGTCTTTTGTATTACAAGTTTTCTGAAATAGCATGTTTAAATATGCAAATTAGCCATTATCTCATTAAATATGCACATATTTTAACACATTTCAGGAATCGAAATCTGAACTTTGGATAAAGCCAGGTTCCAAATTCTTGTTTCATTTTGTAGTCATATTAGTATCTAAGGCTTTTATAGAAGGGATATTGGATATCTCTTTTTATCACTCAATAAATCAGAAAATACTGTCAACAGCCCTAAAATATCCATTTTCGCCATGTTTTTAGGTATACAATGTTGTATAATTCAGGCTATGAATTATATATGAACAAACCCTTCTGTAAAAGCCTTCATAATATTGATAGGAATATAACTGGAAGGTTTGGTGTCTCTACGTGCTTCTGAAGTTGACATTTCGAACTCAGAGTAGGAGAAAAAACTCATTTTGAGAAAACGACCTTTAAAGATTGCAGTGAGGCGCTAGCTAAACCCTCCTGTTCTTTGGATGACAGCTTGCGCATCGACGCACTCCGTGAAGGTGTTTCATGTTCGGGGTCATTTGTTTTTTGTATAACCTTGCTTCGTGCAAGAGACAATTGTTGTCGTCTTCTCTGTGACTCTCAAATCAAACAATTAAAATCCACTTATGGTACACTTTTCTCTAAATCTCTTAATTCGAATTGAATTTAGAAATGTCGGCTTGGTGAGACCCTATCTGACCTGGTGGGATGCGTTACTGACACTGAGAGGTCTTTCATTTAATTTCCCTTAAATACATCTTCACAAATGGCTATCTGACCTTCAAATCAACCAATTAAAATCCACTTATGGTACACTCTTAATTACATATCAAATAATAGACCATCTTTAGTCTAACTGTGGACTATTTTGTTCCCTAATAATACCAGTTTACCCTTATTCTGACCATTAACCTTGACCATTCTGGCTCTTTGCCTAAATCTAAACCACATTATCTCCCCACTTTTTCACTCTGACCTTTCCTTCCTACCCCTTTTTTGGAACGAACCCTTCGGGGTGACGAATGGAAATTGGCCATAAACAGATACAGCCATTGCGGCAAGGGGAGGTGTCCGCCGTAACCACAGCTAGCTTCCCTGTCTCTGTCCTTCAAGCTTAAATGACCCTGTCTACTTCACCTTTACACACTTATGACTCAGTCATGATGCTAAGCTAGGGCATGAGCCGACACGTCATCTAATGCGCGTGCCTTTCCTTGGATCTCTGTACAACCATGAAGTCGTTGGGCGACATGGGGAGATCTGGTGGCCCTTAAACAACCTAACCCTAACCCTAACCCTAACCTAACCTAACCCTAACCCTAACCCTTAACCCTAACCCTAAACCTAACCACTCAGACTTTATGCCTAAACTTAAGTTAATATTCATCAATTAATAGAATATCTTATCCTTAATTTAACCTCTAATCCTAACCACTCAGACTTTATGCCTAAACTTTAGTTAATATTCATCAATTAATAGAATATCTTATCCTTAATTTAACCTCTAAACCTAACCATTCACACTTTATGCCTAAACTTAAGTTAATATTCATCAATTAATAGACTATCTTATCCTTAATTTAAACTATAAACCTAACCACTCTGGCTCCTTGCCTAATTCTAAAGTACTTCTCCATTAAAAGCTATCTGACTCTCAAATCAAACAATTAAAATCCACTTATGGTACACTTTTCTCTAAATCTCTTAATTCGAATTGAATTTAGAAATGTCATTTGGTTGTTTCCTCAGTCAGACCTCGGTCTACCATGACTGATAAGGAGAGGTGTGGTTCTTTCTGAACAGGTGGTACTTTGACACAGCGACGTTTGTTTGGACTGGGCCCCCACCCAGTTTTGGGGACTTTATTTGGACTGGAATGGTAATTCCCTCAGTCGGTTCCGAGTCTAACATGACTGGGTGGGGGAGTTGGTTCTGACCGGATTGAGCGGTGTCCTGGTGCAGCTAATGTTCTTTGGACCCGGTTCTCCCGGCTTGGTGAGACCCTATCTGAACTGGTGGGATGCGTAGGGAGGCGACCCTCTCGTCCACTGGGGTAAACTCCAACAACGAAGCACTCAACCGGGGACTTGTGAGTATCCCCACACCCGCCCGGCGCCTCACACCTTGAGCAACTCCGGAGAAGAATAGAGTCCAACCCCTATCCAGAAGTAAGGCAAGGCAAGGCAAGGCAAGGCAAGGCAAGGCAAGGCAAGTTTATTTATAGAGCACTTTTCAACACAAGGCAATTCAAAGTGCTTTACAACAAATGAAAGACATTAAGAAAATGGTATTTAAAATCAGTCATTAAAAAGAAAAGCTAATAAAATAAACATTAAAAGAAGAAATACATGGATAAACATTAAAAGAAAAAATACATGGATAAAAGTTACAGTGCAGTCTAAGATATGAATAGTTCAATTAAAAAAAGAAAAGTTTTCAGCCTGGATTTAAAAGTAGTCAGAGTTGCAGCGGACCTGCAGGTTTCTGGGAGTTTGTTCCAGATATTTGGAGCATAATAACTGAACGCTGCTTTACCATGTTTAGTTCTGACTCTGGGGACAGAAAGCTGACCAGTCCCTGAAGACCTGAGAGATCTGGATGGTTCATCATTTAGCATTTAGCAGTAGATCAGAAATGTATTTTGGGCCTAAACCATTCAAAGCTTTATATACCAGCAGCAGTATTTTGAAATCTATTCTTTGACACACAGGAAGCCAGTGTAAAGACTTCAGAACAGGAGTGATGTGATCCACTTTCTTAGTGTTAGTGAGGTTCCAGAGCCGACGCTGTGCGTAGAGGTGAGCCCAACCAGATCCAACTGGTACCGCTCCACCTCCCGCACAAGCTCCGGCTCCTTCCCCCCCAGAGAGGTGACGTTCCACGTCCCCAAAGCCAGCTTCTGTCGCCAGGGTCTGGTCCGTCGAGACCCTCCGCTTTCACTGCCACCCTTCTGGCAGCGCACCCGACCCCATCGCTGTTTCCCGTAGGTGGTGGGCCCGCGGGACGGAGAAGCGGAGGTGTTGCCCACGTTGCCTTTTCGGGCTGGGCCCGGCCGGGCTCCGTGGCAAGCCACCAGACGCTCGCCGACGAGTCCTCCTTCCGGGCCTGGCTCCAGAAAGGGACCCCGGGCTTCCTCCGGGCCGGGTATCCTCACTTCCTCTTGTTTTTTTCATGAAGTCTTTTGAATTATTATGAATACATTATTATATTAATATTGACAATAACAACAGCATTTGCTTGGCATTTCTGGGTATTTGGGCCATGTTAACAATATGTGTAACTGTCACATTTGAAGGGACGAAATCGTGACATCTTCACATCTCCCAGCATGGTAAATCGTCACATGTTCACGTCTTGCCGTGATACCGGGTTGGGCGTATCATATGCACGCAAAACTCGGCCTCAGAACTCAATGGGAATGGTTAGCGTATCATATGCACGCAAAATCTGACTTCTGCGTATCTATTGCACGCATTTCCAATGTGTAAAGTCGTGTCATTTGTACGTAGACTGAAGAGAGTGGGTTGATAATAACGTAAAAAATAAAATAAAAAATAAAATAAAGCAGTATTTACATTGAAATAGAATGGAATACAAATATAAGATATGTGCAGTAAAAAAACAGATATTGTCAACATTGTGTACATTAATGTGATGCATAGAGTCTGCGATGTGGCTGAGGTAAAGTGTCAGTGGGGGGCCGCGCCTTGTTGATGAGGCCGGTAGCTCTAATTCGGGTTTGTAACTATTAATCACTCCACGACAAGCAATACTTCTGTTTGTTTCAGATAACAACAAAAGTCTATGTGAGTGTCGTGAGTGCCAACCAAGAAGCTTTACGTTTCTCTGCCAAATGCTCCACCCAGGCGGTAACTATTCTTTATCCACCCAAGTTTCTGGAAGTGCATGTGCTCACTTGCTGAAGGCACCGACAGACACATTCTGATAATAAAGGTTTTATTTTCTCATGAAAGACAGAAGAATCTGACACCAATCCATGACTCACCTGTGCAGACACGCCTGAAATTAACGCCACACCCTGCACGTGTGTGTGAACTTCTAATACACACACTCTCACAAACAAACCTAACCAAACACACATCTCTCCCTCACTTAATCTTTTATTACAATGGTAAAAATACAAATATATTTCAAATAAAGATCTTGTGTTGATTAGTATAAAAAGTAATTATCCATTTGTAATATTTACAGATACAGACTGTATTCAGATTTCAAATATGTCAAAGTAATAAAAGACGAGACAGTGACTCGGTTTTTTCCAAGAACATAGACCAGATGTACAGGATTTGAAGCTGAAACAAAGAGCAAATGTTATGAACACGGCTACATAATTATAGTTCATGTGGTGATTCATTGTGTAAACAGCTTCACTGTGAATCATATCTAATAAAGATCTTGGATCCCCTGCAAAGGAGGATTGAAGCACTGGTAATGAAGTCTAACAGGATTTCTCGGTAAACGTGCACCAAAAAAAATGAGGTGAAAACCAGACCATGTCCTGTACCATATTTAAGTGTGGCAGCAATGTCCTAAAAGTTCTAAAAACCTGTTTTTGCACTTTACCATTTCTGGTTCCCTCCTCTGGAAGTTTCTTTTAATGTGTTTTTGGTTAGAAATCTGAAATAAATTATGTAGTTAACCTCTTAAGCCCTGAGCCTGTTTTTCAGGTTTCAGGCTCGAAAATGCCACTAACACAACAAAGACTATATCTTCACTTCTAAAAGGGGTAAATTAATAATATTTTCTGTCAAAGCAAGGTTACATCTGTGAGTTGGATATAGAAGTGTCAGAATCAATATAGATGTTTATATTTTAAAATAAATTCATATGGAGCATAGTAAGAACATGTAAATTCTAATGTCCGCCTAAAAAAACCCCATTACTTATAGTGAAACCACCCTTGAATGATGGGTTAGTAGACTAAAGCTTTATGAATCCAAACTATAACATATAATAAGTACCCTGTATCAAGATTGATGCAAAACAAGTGAAATTTGACCTTTTTACAGAGGTTTAGAAAAATAAAGTCCAGGCGGACTAACCCCTGGGTAATTTGGGAACCATCAGTTCCATTTCAACTTTTTCACTGTAAGGAAACAACGTCTAAGGAACCTTAATATTTAATAAACTATGAATATTTGATATCCATATAACGGGAAAAAACTAATTTAACTGATCTTTTTCATTTATTTTTTCCAAAAAAAACACACAATGCTAACAGTGAGCCTCTGAATTAGCCCGAGCGAAAAATGCTAACCTATTACTGCACCGAAAATCACTCGCTCCCTTATTACTTATCCTAGCTGCACATCCAACACATCGTTTATGATCGTAAAGACACAGAATCTAACGGTGCCCACCTCAACACTGAAAGATACAAACTTGCGAGGTTATCAACAAAAACGTACATCAAAACAAGTGGCGCTAGGTACCAACATGCGCTAGGCTAATGGCTTACCTTCCTCTTTGTCTGGTCTAAACTGGTCTTCAATGGCATTAAAACGATTAATCCATAGGTTAATATCCAATGGGGCTGTGTCCCCTTTGAAATGTTCTGATAATCCATAAGCAATAAAACTGCAATTCCGTTATCTGCCGTCCGCTCAGTGCTCCGTGTGCTCTGAGTCCCGGCAATTCCTGCTTCCTGCTTCCTTCCGTAGTAAACAATAAATGAAGTCGGCTGCGTAATGTACTTAAACTGGCTGGCATTCTTTTTTTTTTTATATATGATTTATTTTTGAGATTTTCAATACACAAATACAGCAGCAATACAATGCATTACCCCTGCGATTTCTAACAAAACAACCCCAAGACACAATACATCAGTTACAATTAGACAATAATGAAATAAAAAAAATAATAGTAATAATAATAATAAAAAAAAAAAAAAAAAAAAAATAAAAAAAAAATAATAAAAAACAAACAGGGAAAGAAGAAGAAAAAAATAAAATAAAAACCTGCGAGACATTTTGTGAGCATACCTGTGAGCTGTTGCGGTACAGGGGGGGGGGCGACTCAGCCAATGGGGATAGACTCCAACTGGAGGGACTTAACATGTTCTAAGAAGGGTAGCCATATTTTTGTGAACTTCAAGTCTGAGCCCCTAATACAGTGTTTAATTTTTTTACAATTTCACAAAGTATAGGGCATCCTTTATCCAATGTGTATGAGAGGGGGGACGAGGACTCTTCCAATGCATCAAAATAACGCGCCTAGCCAGCAATGTGAGGAAAGCTACAAGTTCAGCAAAATAGGATGGCAGTAAATGGTTAATGGGTAAGACACCAAACAGGCCAATTAAGGGTGAGGGATGGATGGTAACAGACGTGATAGCTGAGAGTGAGTCAAAGACAGACTTCCAAAACTGAGATAGGGTGGGGCAAGTCCAAAACATGTGGGCGAGATTAGCTGGTCCTAGGTGACATTTATCACAATTAGGATCAGTACCAGGATAGATACGAGCTAGTTTACTTTTGGACCAGTGCACTCTATGGACCACTTTACATTGTAAAACCCCGTGGCGGGCACAAATGGATGATGTGTGGACACGTTTCAAAATAGACTGCCAAACCTCAGTCCCTATCTCTATATTGAGGTCCTCTGACCAATTAGTTCGAAAGTTATCAGAGGGCAGAGGGTGGCATGTGAAAAGAGTATTGTATAGCTTTGAAATGGTACCCTTGAGGTTAGGGTTAATACTTAAGATAGTGTCAACCCAGGTAGAAGGAGGAATAGCAGGGAAACTTGGAAAACGATTACGAATAAAATCTCGGACTTGTAAATATCTAAAGAAGTGGGACTTGGGTAGATTGAATTTACGGGCCAGCTGATCAAAAGATGCAAATGTTCCATCAATGTAAAGTTGTTTTACAGACACAATCCCATTGATCTCCCATATTGAAAAGGCAGCATCAGTGATGGAGGGAGTGAACAGCGGATTGGAATGCACAGGGGACAGTAGCGGTATTCCCTGGAACCCAAAGTGCCGTTTAAGTTGAGTCCAGATCTTGAGACAGTTTTTAACTACAATATTTTTGGAGTATTTTGAGGATGGTAACGTCAGGGGGAGGCACAAGAGGGACACCAGAGAAGAAGAGCCACATGAGGCATCCTCAATCTGCAGCCACGGTGGAGGTTGTTTGTTAATACAACGCCAGGACAATAAAGTTTGAATGTTAGCAGCCCAATAGTAAAATAAAAAGTTAGGCAATGCTAAGCCACCCATTTCCTTGGTTTTTTGAAGAATGTTTTTTCGAATTCTGGGTGTTTTCTTGTTCCATATAAACTGAGAAATTGAGCGATCGAGTGAATGGAAGAAATGTCTCGGAATAAAAACTGGTATGCACTGAAAAAGATATAGAAATTTGGGGAGCACATTCATTTTAATGCAATTTATTCTGCCAGCCAGAGATAGAGGTAGGAGAGACCAACGTTGGAGGTCTTGAGTCAGTCGGACCAACAGAGTGGAGAAATTGCACCTAAACAAATCTGAGAAGCTCTTGGTCACGCAAACGCCCAGATACTTAAAACTTGCCAGAGATGTCTTAAATGGTAACTTTGAAAGGGGGAAGGCTGTCGCTGCAGCATTAATGGGAAGCAGTTCACTTTTGTTAAAATTTAACTTATAACCCGAAATCTGCCCAAACTCTCTCAGCACAGCCGATACTGGAGGAATAGATTTGTCTGGGTCCGAGATGAATAGCAGAAGGTCATCAGCATACAAGGAGAGTTTATGCTCAACTCCCCCCCTTGAGATGCCCTGCATCTGACTGGACCTGAGGGCCACCGCCAGCGGCTCAATGGCAATGGCAAACAAAAGAGGAGAAAGTGGACAACCCTGCCGAGTTCCACGCTTGAGGGGAAAATAATCAGAATAATCATTATTTGTGCGGACGGAAGCGAGGGGAGATGTATATAGAAGCCTAATCCATGAAATAAATGTGTCGCCAAACCCAAATCTTCTCAATGTGTGAAATAAATAAGGCCATTCTACCCGGTCAAAAGCTTTCTCAGCGTCCATTGAAATAATAATTTCCGGAGAATCAGGAGAAGAGGGTGAATATAATATATCAAATAGCCGTCTGACATTGTGAAAAGAGTGTCTGTCTTTAACAAACCCTGTTTGATCTGTGGAGATGATAGTAGTCAGAACAGATTCTAAACGTTTTGCTAGCACCTTAGCTAAAAGCTTGACGTCAGCACAAAGCAAAGATATAGGGCGGAAATTACCACAAAGAAGTGGATCCTTGTCCTTTTTCAGTATAAGAGAAATAGTAGCCTGACGTAGCGTAGGGGGAAGTGTGCCAGATTGAAACGATTCATTAAACATGTTAAGCAATAGAGGGGTTAACTTATCAGAAAACATTTTTAAAAATTCAGCTGGGAAGCCATCAGGGCCCGGACATTTCCCACTCTGCATCGACATTAGAGCAGCTTTGACTTCATTAACTGTGAAGGGTTCATCTAACCCAGACGATGTTTCAGGGTCAATGGAGGGGATGTTTAGGGACTTGAAGAAGTTGTCATATTGTGTCTCATCAGATGAGCTCTCAGAAGTATATAATGAACTATAAAAGTCCTTGAATTGGTCATTAATGGTTTGAGGATTCATAGATATTCCATCAGCAGTATTAATTTGAGTGATGTGCTGAGAGGAAGAGAATTGTCGAATTTGGTGGGCAAGTATTTTGCTCGGTTTATCTCCGAATTCATAGTAATTGTGGCGTGTTTTTAAAAGTGATTTTGTTGCCTCTTCTGAGGCCAAAATGTCAAATTCAGCCTTTTTTGTCAGTAATTCTTTGAGAATATCTGCACTGGGGGAGTCCACACATCTTGTCTGCAGATCCGATAAAGCCCTGGAAAGGCAGATACTCTTCTCAGTGTTGATTTTTCTTTGGTAAGCGCAATAGGATATTATTTCTCCTCTTAGATAGGCCTTGCACGCTTCCCAAATTGTTGCTGCAGATACAGCCGGGTTAACATTAGTGGAAATAAAAAGGTCAATGCGATTCCTAATAGTTTTGATAAAATCCGGGTCAGAAAGTAGGAGTGAATTGAAGCGCCAGGGGGAACGTGACAAGGACCTGCCGGGAAGAGAGATGTCAACAATGACAGTTGCGTGGTCCGATATAACTATAGGGCTGTATGAGCACGAGCTGACAGAGGGGAGCAATTTGTTATCAATAAGAAAGAAATCAATTCGGGAGAAAGTACCATGAACAGGAGAAAAGAAAGAGAACTGTTTGGCACTAGGATTAAAAAAGCGCCAGACATCTGAGACTGCGTATTGCTCCATGAACAGTTGGATAACTTTGGAAGATTTAGATGGGGCAGAGGGCTTGTTAGATGAACGGTCAAGTGAAGGATCAATACAACAGTTAAAATCCCCTCCCAGAATGAGCTGGCTGGAATTTATTTCAGGAATGGAGAAAAGAAAATTTCTGAAAAAGTCCTCGTTGTCAAAATTCGGGCCATACACGTTCGCCAACGTCAGATTGTTGCCACATATTTTGCCAGTTGCGATAATAAAACGGCCACTTGGGTCTGATATAACATTGGACACAGAGAATGGGACAGATTTATGAACAAGAATTGCAACGCCTCGGGCCTTACTTGAAAAGGAAGAATGGTAAAGCTGGCCCACCCACCCTCTGCGAAGTTTAAGATGGTCTGATGGTTGTAGGTGGGTTTCTTGCAAAAAGGCAATTTTTGTGTTTAAATGTTTTAGATGGTTAATCACATTGTTACGTTTCACAGAAGAATTCAGGCCCCTGACATTCCAACTAGTAAATCTTAAAGCACCACTTGGTGAGAGTGAGTTAGAGTTTAGCATACAATGATACTGGGCAGGTGGTGTACCTGCATGTACCTGTCCCCATACCGGGCACCTCTCCCCCGCCGACAAGCAACAGGGAGAGAAAAGGTGTGGCGTGAGACTGAGTTTAGTATATGAAGTGTCGAAGCAGCCCACAGGCAAAGGATAAGATAACATGAAATAAACAATATAATAAAAAAACCTAACTGAAAAAACATTGGACAAACAATTCTCCCCCCCCCCACCCACCCACCCCTCCCCTAAACCCGGATCCCAGCACAGTTGTTGCAAAAACAAACAACAACAAACACTCTGATACCATGATCAGCATACCTTGCTACTTCCTTAATTCTAACGCTCAATTCCCACAACAATGTATAATTGAACTTTAACAGTGAAAATGTAACCTTTTTTAAATACCTCAAACAGAGCACTTCAAGAAATGTGCATCTGGTTTAACAGGATATTTAGAGCACTTAAGCCTTGCCATTACAGCAACCTGCCGGACATATGCCTAAAAAGACAATGTTAACCTAACAAAGGAATATGACTGCATCAATGTATGTCTGAGTTGACAGTTAAAGTACATCTAGAGCAGTTATATAACACAGTGTAACTACATGACAGTTAGCTTGCTTACGGAGCTATGTTCAAGTCCTGAACAAACTTGACGGCCTCTGGAGCAGACATGAGCCATGTCCGGTCCCCGTTAGGCAGGGTGATGCGCAGCTTGGCTGGGAAGAGGAGAGCCGGCTTGTACCCACGCTTGTACAGCTCAGCCATGGGGCTTCTGTACTCGGCGCGCTGCTTTAACACGTCGGGGCTGTAGTCATCATACAAGCGGATCTTATGGCCTTTGTAGTTCAGCTCACCCTGCCTGCGGGCCTCACGGATCACTAGGTCCTTAATTTGGAAGCGGTGGAAGCGCAGGATGACAGGTCTCGGTCTCCCTCCTGGGGCAGGCTTTGGCGCGAGGCTCCGGTGAGCTCGGTCAAGCTCGGGGGGCGAAGCAAGAATCTCCGTGCCGAGGATATCAACGAGGAGTTGAGAGAAGAAGGCAGATGGACGGGGACCTTCGATAGATTCAGGTAGGCCAATAATCCGAAGATTTTGGCGTCTGCTGCGTCCCTCCAAATCTGCTACCTTAGTTTTGAGTGTCTCGTTGTCCCCCTTCAGAGCGGAGCATGCGTTCTCAAGTTGCTGGAGACGTTGGTCGACTTCATTAGCATTAGCTTCCAGAGAATGTATACGCTGCCCGTGGTCTGTGATAGTGGAATGTATGCTGTCCAGGGTAGATGTCAGAGACTCGAATGAGGATTTGAAATCAGCCGTGAGAGCTGCTCTATGTCCATCCAGTAGCAAGCTAATGTCAGCCAAAGTTATGCTAGGAGTCGAAGCTTTAGTAATGTTAGGAGTCGGAGCTGGAGACACTTTGTCCTTTTCAGCTTGTTTTCCCTTTGCTTTCGACATTGCCGGAGGTCTTTGCAGTTAACACTGGCTTATAAAGCCGTTGACAAAAAATTATGTTGAAAAAGGACGAGGTTTAAAAGGTAAATAAGAGTGGGAAATCTAGAGCCAACCGAGCGCGCGTCTATTCAGCACACCCCATACCGGAAGTCCCCTGGCTGGCATTCTTTATACTTTACGCAGGACCATATCTCTGGAACCCATTGGTCGATTCGTGTGATTTACACCTTTTTCTTAACCATCAGAACCAATAGAATCGATGGGCAGTTCCCAAATCCACGTAAACATTACCATAGCGGACGTAATAGAGAAGCGAACAAAGCATATCTGAAAGTGCACGCCTGGACTGCAAAACTTTATAGCCAGTATATTGCCATAAATATGATGATGGATTATCAGTAAAAATGTATACGTGACACAAAGACATTGGATTAACCTTAAGCGGCGTTTTTATTCCGGTGAACACAACTTTTGATCACAAATCAAAAAAGGTAAGACGTAGTTATTGTAATATTTTTGAAACCGGATGTTGTTTACTTTCACTTTTCTGGCTGATAGCTCCGCAATTCGGGGTCCTACAGTGATGACATTACATGTGTGGAATCTGTGGAGTCTCAGCTTTAATCGGATATCTTGTATGTGCAGTTAGGATAAGTAATAAGGGCATTTCTACCGTGAGTGCTGTGCAAAGGTCCGTTAGCATTAGTTAGCATTTATTCGCTCCATGATAATTCAAAGGCTTGGTATTACTCTTGTGTTTCTTTTAGCTAAACATGGTTCACATTGTCAGTTAGCTGAGTTTCTTACCGTTAAAAGGGTATGGAACATTAATAGTTTCATAAATGTTAAGAAACGTTTTGTTGGCTGTAGATGGGAAATCCCATTGGCTTTTTGACGAGGGACCCGTTTTGGAAAAGTCAGTAAATACCAGACCGGTGAATGTCCGAAGCATATATGTGAAGCAATGCAAGTTTGGTTTAGTTTGTTTATTTATTTATTTTTACATTTGATTTCTGCCGATTGCATTTATGCTTCAAAATCACTAAGTGGAGTTAATCTTTGGGAGAATATCCTGCTTAACAAAACGTGTCAAATATAATAAACATGTGTTGGCCACAAAGCTTATTTAGTTGTATAGTGTAGTGATCACTTATTAATACACTGGGTTACATAATTCACACACGGAACTTTGGGGTAGGGGTGTGGTTTCCACACGGACATATATGTGTTGTTAACTGTATATACTGTGTCCTCCTCCTTTTCTCTCTCTCTTGTTGTCCCGGGCTGCGACCCGACAACACCTCCTTAATAAAGTACCCTTCTGCACCTTCGATGCACCGCCTCCGACTCTCATATCTCCTGGCACTATATTGGTGACTCTGACACGTCTGGGAAGTTTCCGGGACGAAGCCGAACGCGGCAAAAGGAACTCCGGTTCCTTCTCGAAATGCCGGGGATTTTTTGGAGACGTCCGTGGCTGCCACCGGCACGCGGACTGAGGCTCGGTGCGTGCTCCGCAGAAGGCTGGAGACGTTGCTCGCCGTTCCCGCATCGGGGGGACGATGCACGACCTGCTGGGTCGACCAGCAACCCCATGGCTACCTCATGGGGCTGTTTCTCCGGGGCGTGCGGCTGCACGTCCCAGCGGCGCTAGCTAACCACGACTAGCAGCTATCCACGTGGGGCTAACGACGGCTAGCAGCTACCTATCCACGTGGGGCTAACGACGGCTAGCAGCTAACGGCCTCAGCTAACGGCTAGCTGCTAACGGCTAGCTGCTTACGGCCCTTTCGAGCGTTTCCTGGTGCCTGAGAGGAGGTTTGACCATGTCTGGTTGGCCTCGTGTGAACACTCTCGCTATTTCGCCCACCTGTTTTTGACCGTGGACAGTACGGCCCTTTTTGAGCATTTTCTGGTGCCTGAGAGGAGGTTCGACCATGTCTGGTCGGCCTCGTGTGAACACTCTCACCTGTTTCACCACCTCGACGGCGGCTTCAGACGCCACTCACGCTCATCGACGCCTGGGTGGTGCACTCCTGGACCCCGTCTCGCCTCGGCGGTTTCGGACGTCCCCATGCCTTCACCGGCCCGTGGGTGGCGCGCTCCGGGACCCTGCCTGGCCTCTCGCCTCGACGGTTTCGGACGTCCCCATGCCTTCACCGGCCCGTGGGTGGCGCGCTCCGGGACCTGTCTGGCCTCTTCCTTCGCCTCGGCGGTTTCGGACGTCCCCATGTCTTCATAGGCCCGTGGGTGGCGCGCTTCGGGACCCTGCCTGGCCTCTCCTCTTACCGCGGCTCACGGTTCATCTCGACGGCGGCTCCGGACGGCGCCCCGTCTGGCCTCTCCCCTGTCCACGGCTCCTTCCTCCCGGGGATGCCTCAGCGCCTGCTGAGGACTTCATGCCCGCCGCCGCGGCACGTCTGCCTGCGGCCGGGTGGCTCTCCTGCTTCCCGGGGATGCCTCAGCGCCTGCTGAGGACTTCATGCCCGCCGCCGCGGCACGTCTGCCTGCGGCCGGGTGGCTTTCCTGCTTCCCTGGGATACCTCGACGCCTACTGCGGCCCCGTTCCGGCCCGTCTTCCAACCCCGGTGAGGATACCTCTCACCTGCAACCCCACCCTCCCTCCTGCGGCCCCACCCTCCCTCCTGCGGCCCCCTTCCGACGGCCCGTTCCATGGCCCGGCCCTCACCTGCAACCCCACCCTCCTCGGCCCCTGTGGTGTTTCCTCCCGGACGCGGGGATTGTGCCATGTTTGAATTCTGGGGGGGGCTTGTGTAGTGATCACTTATTAATACACTGGGTTACATAATTCACACACGGAACTTTGGGGTAGGGGTGTGGTTTCCACACGGACATATATGTGTTGTTAACTGTATATACTGTGTCCTCCTCCTTTTCTCTCTCTCTTGTTGTCCCGGGCTGCGACCCGACAACATCTCCTTAATAAAGTACCCTTCTGCACCTTCGATGCACCGCCTCCGACTCTCATATCTCCTGGCACTATAATAGTTCAATTAAAGTCTTGTGTGTGATAGGTGAAAGTTCCTGGGTCGGTTAAGGTCAGGTTCTTCTGGCACAGTTATATGTGTTTTTCTTAAAGGTCACCTCATGTATTTTATACATAAACATGTATCCTCTCTGCGTTAAGAGAGTCTGAATGTTTCAGGAAAAAATATTTGCACTCTTTGTCCTGATCCATTTATTTAAAAAACCTTCTGAAAATGAGCTGATTAGATTTTGGCCACTTTATGATGATGTCATAACGTTTGTTTGGCTTGTGTAATAAGCTCCCCCCACCTTATCACCTAAATCTCCTCCTAAAGCAGGGGTGTCAAACTCATGTTCACAAAGGGCCATTCTGGGAAATTGGAATCACATTAAGGGCCGGACGTATGCTTTACTGACATGCCTTTTTTATTCAATAAACAACATAAAAACATATCTTTCAATGTATTGTTGTATGTACTATATAGCCTTCCCATATATATTTAAACACATTGCTTGGCAATCATAGCATTTGGTAAAGCAAAATAATGCTTTATGGCTAGCATACAGCCAACTCAGAACCTGTTGTACAGGCCTGAATATGACAACAATATGAAAAAATGGTTGTGTTGAATAATAAACAAACACAAATCAACCTGATATAAAAGAACAAATATTGAACGTTGTCGCACATCTCAACAGTTATCACAAGCCTTGATACAACAATTAAACGGTTGTGTGGAACATTGTATAAAAGTAAAACACATCTGAACATGTTGTCCCTTGCAGTCTGTCCTATTGGCATAAAATCAGCTACACATACAGGGTGTCCGTCATAAAAAGTATTAAAAGTTGATAAATCAATTTAGCGAAAATTAAGGCTATTAAAAAGTATTAAAAGGCATTCTCCAAGGTACTACATTGTGTAGCTTGTTTTCAATAAGTATATCAATTGTCCAAAGATGTTGTATTCTACAGTCTGCCTGAATGTAGTCATGGCGTAGGTGTGTAGTGTGATTCTGTGTAGTTTATTTATGGCATCCCGTTGGATTTGACGTCATCTGAACAGGACATCGCACGCTCACTGCTTGATAGCGCGCGAAGGTCCATTTACGCCGGTTGTTAAACAACATCGTTATGGGGAAATGCAAGTTTGCGTCCAAATTGTCACGATTCTCATGTTATGCCACGTTTTTAGTTTTGTATGTCTTGTTTTGGGTGTTTTGCTGTTCGGTTCTCCCTGTCTCCCTTGTGTATTGTCTGGTCCCCCTCTCTGTGTTTTTCCTCCCTGTCGTTAGTTTCCCTGGTGTGTCTAATTGTGTTCACCTGTTGCCCTTGTGTTTCTCCTCCCCTGCCCGGCTGTTTCTCGTCTCGTGATTACCCCTCCTTGTATTTAGTCTTGTCTCTTCCTGTGTCTTTTGTTGGTGACTGTGTTCACCGGTGAGTGGTCTGTTTTGGCCGAGTTATTTTCATTATCCTTGAAATAAAGGTTAATCAGAGTTATCTGGATTTGGGTCCTGCTTCCTTCACTCAACCGTGACACAAATGGTCGGAAGATAAGGAGGAAGGACAATCAATACTGCATATACTAGTAAATGTGAGGTAAAGTGTGTCGCCAATGTAACCGGTTAAAACTCAAAGTGGCGATGAGGTCTTAAAATGTATGGAAAGGGTCTTAAAAAAGGTCTTAAAATGTATTACATTTGACTTCAGGATTTCTGCATATACCCTGACATAAAACCCCCAACATTGACATACTAACCTCACTGTCAAGCAAAACACACATTTAACCTAATTGACGGACCAGTATCATATGTACATTTATTTATCTATATATAGCAGGGATCACCAACTACACTTCTAGGCAGGGTTGGGAGGGTTACTTTGTAAATGTAATCAGTTACTGATTACTGAATACATGCTCTGAAAGTCATCAGAATACAGTTACAGTTACGTGTCTTAAAAAAGTAACGTGTTCAGGTTACTTTTAGAATACTTTTGGAATACTTTCTTTTTCCATAACAGATGGGTGTGTTTTGGTAAACAGGAGACACTTGTTTTACTGTTTTACTGGCTTATCAAGAACTCAAACTCAACATCTTGGTGTCATTCTGGACAGCTCCCTCTCATCTGCACCCCACATAACAAACATCACCCGGACTGCATTCTCCTGCTGTAAACCTTTCCTTAGAATATATTATGAATTGTAAGGTGTCCTTGGGTGCTTTGAAAGGCACCCCTAAATAGAATGAATTATCATTATTATTTATTATTATTATTATTATCTGAAACGATGTAATAACTTTTAAAACTGTTTCCAGTCACTTGCCCCATGCATTCAGCAGCAGCAGGCCATTCACTTTGATTTGATCCCGTTATAAATGTCATCATTTCGACAATAAAGAAATGCTACATCAACGTTATCTTGCACATTTTATCTAACCATCTCCGTTTCTAACTTTCAATATATTTTAAAAGAGATCTCTCTCTCTCTCATCTGCGTGCGAGGGGGGGGGGGGCCTCACAGACACGCTGCATCTCTCTCTCGCTCACAGACACGCTGCAGCGCTGTGCAGTGTGCACACAGTTCTGCCGGTAATGAATATTACATTTTGTGAGGAAACTTTTCCACCAATAATTCCAATAAGTATTCCAAAATGTATTCACTTCAGGTTTACGAAAGTAACTGTAATCAGATTACTCGTTTTTCAAATGTAACGCCAGCTGAATACAGTTAGCCTACTTGATTGTTGTATTCTGATTACGTAACGCCGTTACATATATTCCGTTACAACCCAACCCTGCTTCTAGGCTACTGTCCCGCAGCTCCTGCCTCTCTGTTGGACTCTGTCCCGCAGCTCCTGCCTCTCTGTTGGACTCTGTCGCAGCTCCTGCCTCTCTGTTGGACTCTGTCGCAGCGGGGCTGCTGATGTGGTGCGGAGCGCACAAAGCAGACTCTTCACAACGAAGGATCACTTCTTCTTCTTCAAGGAAGGGAAGGTTTCGCAGTACGCAGTCTACTGTCCCACAGCTGCTGCCTCTCTGTTGGACTCCGGTACTGCACCTTACTCACGAGACGTTGTAAAAACGCAGTAACCACTCCGCCAACGCCACAGTCACCCCCGTCTGCGGGCCGGATGTGGCCCGCGGGCCGCCAGTTGGTGGTCAGATATATAGCCTTTTCACATTAGTTGGTCAACATAAGGCCCAAACTAAGTCGCATCATAGCATTTAGTCAAGCAAAACAATGGGTTCTAAATACATTTGAACTGGTAGGCAGCCAACTCAGAGCAACCTCTTTCACAGGCCTCAATAGGACTATTTAAAAAAGGTTCTTTGAGACATTAAATAAAAACATATGGCCTGATGTAAAAGCTAAATAATTAATAGTGATTGTTCTTGCCCACATTCTACTACTCTCAAAAGGCTTGTTTTACAGAATATGGTTGTGTGGGACATTAAATAGTAAGCAAAAAAATAACAGTAACAGAGCTTTGATCATATTGTTAACACGTTCCATATAAACTGTAGCCTTCTGATTTGCAAACAGGTGCACATAAATGTCAACAAACGTACAAATACACTTTTCAGTCAAGGAAAACTCACATGCAGCTAATTTCCCAGATATGACACATCAATGTTGGCATGCTATTTTAAGCCACCAGACACCTGACATCTTTTCTTTGATGCAAGTTCATCTATTCCTGGCTGAAAGTCCTGAGCTGTAGCCACTTTCAGAACGGACCCAAGGTGTTTGTCTGTGAGTCGGGATCTGTGAGAAGACTTGTTGATCTTCATCAGAGAAAACATCTGCTCACACAAATATGTGCTCCCGAACATGCTCAGGACACGGGCACACAGAAGGCGGAGCTGTGGCATTGTGCTTGGGATGTACGTAGAAAACTCACCTGCCCCAACAGAGTCAAACTTGGCCTTTAGTGGCCGATTGCAGTGTATTTCTATTAGTTCTAACTGTAAGTTATCTGGGGCGCTGTCCACATAAACTGAAAATGGATTTGTAAAAAGGTCAAACCTGAATTTCTGGGTCTCGAAGTCGGAAAATCGCCTGTCGAATTCGGCTTTGAGTGTTTTCAGTTTTTCTGCGCATCTCATTTGGGAAAGCAGTGTTGAGGTTGTCTGCAACAGATTGACAGGTCGGGAAGTGATCATAGTAGTTTCTCCCACAAGCGCAGTTTTGTCCGAAAGGCTTTCACTGCATCGCGCATGTCCGTGATCAGCTGTTTGCGTCCCTGCAGTTTCACATTCAGTGCGTTGAGATGGTGAGTTATGTCACACATAAAAGCCAAGTCATGTATCCACTCTTCATCGGCCAGCTCGGGGACAGCTTTCCCCTTCATTGCCATGAAACTAGCCATATCCTCGCACAGCTCATAACATCTGTGCAACACCTTGCCACGGCTTAACCAGCGTACAGCGTGTGGTATGGCACATCTTCCTACTCCGAATTTCCCTCCTCCAAAAGTGCCCTGAACTGGCGGTGGTTCAAGCCCCCTTGCTCGGATGAAATTCACAGTTTTCGTAACCACTGTCATGACATGTTCCATAGCACTTTTCCACACAGGGCCTCCTGATGAATAATGCAGTGATAAGCAGTCAGCTCTCCTCCCGTCTCCTTCATCTTCTCTCGCACCTTTGCTACCAGTCCACTCCTTTGCCCACACATAGCAGGCGCCCCATCGGTCGTCAGCACCACAAGTCGTCAGCCCCACAAGTTCCATGGTAAGTCGGTTCCACTGATGCACTCATCCAGCTGTTTGAAAAAATCCTGGCCGGTGGTTGTTCCGTACATCGGTTTTAAGTCCAAAATCTCCTCAGTAACAGACAACTATGCATCCACTCCGCGGATGTAAATCGCCAGCTGAGCTATGTCTGATATGTCAGTACTTTCATCCACAGCAATTGAGTAGTTTACAAATTATTTTGCTTTATCTTTGAGCTGTGATTGCAAATCGTCAGAAAGCTCATCCACACGGCTGGCTATGGTATTTCTTGTCAGACTGACATTGGCAAAGTGTTGTTTATTGGCTGGGCAGACAATGTCACAAACTTTAAGCATACAGTTTTTTAGAAAGTCCCCCTCGGCGAATGGCTTCCCTGATTTAGCGATTTCCTCTGCCATGATGAAACTTGCCTTTACAGCTCCATCTGTTAAAGATTTGGCACTGTGAAACATATTTTGCTGTCGTTGAATGCCTTTTTTGAGCTCCAGGACTTTCTGAAGCCTCTGTTCCCTGTCCATGGTGGCATATTGCTGCTGGTGGGCCATCTCAAAATGACGACGCAAATTATATTCTTTGAACACGGCTTTTGTCTCATTGCAAATAAGACACACAGGCCTCTTTTTATACTCCGTAAAGAAGTATTCTATCTCCCACCTCTCTTGAAATTGCCTCCCTTCAGCATCAAGCTTCCTTTTTTTTGCCATTCTCTGTGTTACTAGCTGACAGGTGTGGGCTAGTTGACATTCGCAGACCGTTAATGCTTCTGTGTGGGCTGCTTAAGTAGGCTACGCTGTAAGCCACGCAATTGGCCAGCGCAATTGAGAGAATTCTGCCTGTGCCAACAATGTCATTTGCGTAGCTTACGGCGTAGGCTCTTCGTGACGCCAGAACAGAATCATACATTTAAGCGGGCCACCTTTTATCGATGATATAAATTGATATGCGGGCCTAATCAAAATTGTAGAGGGGCCGGATTCGGCCCGACGGCCTTGAGTTTGACACATGTGTCCTAGAGCACCATTGTGTTCTTTTTAACCAAATACCTCACAGAGGGGCGTTGGGAGTGGCTCCTTATTTTCATCTATAGTAATGAAAATCAGCACTTTTGAAACGGGGCTGAAACAAAGGGGATTATGGGATGCTACAATGCATGATCTGTTTGGTATTTCAGCCAAACACTTCAGAGACATGTTTTGTATATATCTGAGACCTATAACATATTGATGAAAAACAGTATAATAGGGAACCTTTAAATGCAGAAATGTGTTAAAGGTGGGGTAGGTAAGTTTCAGAAACCGGCTCGAGTGCACTAAACTTTGAAAGTACACAGCCGAAAAGAATCCGCCCCTTCCTTCAGACTTCCTTACAGAGCACCTCCTCCAACACACATGAACGCGCACATGAGGTCAGCAGACTGGTGTAAGTGGCCGCCTGTTGTTGGCGAGTCATTGAAGTACTGCTGCAATGCACGCCCAATGAGGGCATGAGATACATTTGTGCGTGCACGAGATGGAAGGCTGACAGACAGGGCGGCAATCCAATCAGTTTAACCGGGGTTGTAGTTTTTAAAGTACCACGGCTTCCACAGGTGACATTTCTTTTATGGATTTTTTGTCAAAGCACTTCAGATATTCATTGCTATCGGGATGTTAAGAGCATTCCATGGAATATAACAACAAGTGTGTCTCGAGCCGGTTTCTGAAACGTACCTACCCCACCTTTAAGGAAAGGTTGAAATGAAATATATGTATAATGGATAGCGACCAAATGTAATGAACCGGTCAGTGTGCTATTTAGCTACCGCATGTTAGCTATCTAGCTAAATAGGGAATGTTAGCTTTCTTTCCAGCTAGCGAATGTTGGATATCTTGCCAGTGGGTTAGCTTTGTAATGTAAGCAAGGTTTGTTGTGTTCAAAATTCCAGGAAAGACAGAAAACTTCTAAGTTTAACTATTTATTATGAGAGAGCAAAATATATATATATTCACTTGACCAAGGAGTCCGTCCCATCATAAAAAATTGCAGGCAGCAAAGCTGTAATCTGTAACCACTATTTCCGGAAAGAGCCCCAAACCTCGTGCGTGCATACATTTTTATTACACATGGCGTTGCCCATACATATATGATTGGTCAAGACTAGCTAAAGAGATACCATGTTTTAGACTTGGTTCTCTTTGGTAGGTGCACAGAAAAAAGTCTCTTGGCAACACGATCCTCCAATCAGCATTCGGCCGGCCTGTGGAAGTCCCTCCCTACTCTGGCACCATCATACGTTGATGAAACATGTTTTTGTGTTACAATATAAGATAATTATCTGGGATTGGCGACATAATGGCATTTGGCCTTGTTCCTTTGACACCCTATAATTAATGTCAGTGCTTGATTCAGCATCAACACTGCTAAGTGTTTTACTCACAATAGGACCTTACTAAGGACAGTGTCAACACTGGTGATGTCAGAGCTGCTGTTGACCAATCTGCCATAAAGTCATGGGTTCAGCCCTGTAACTGCCATGCAGGAAACACTCCTGTGTATGGTCCCTACCATACACACAGCCACGCAAATAATGAGAGAATGAGCTTTGAGCCAAGGTTATAGCAGTCCAGCAGGGTGATCGCTGCACTGGTCTCTCCTGCTGCTGGCTGGAGTTTAAGCAGCAGCACTACCTCTATTGGGATCATCATCTTTTTCCCTTCCAGTTCCTCCGTCATCATGGAGCTTTTTATGTACATGTACAGTGGAGGAAATAAGTATTTGATCCATTGCAGATTTTGTAAGTTTGCCCACTTACAAAGATATGAACAGTCTATCATTGTAATTGTAGGTTTGTTTTAACAGTGAGAGTAAGAATATTAAAAAAAAAGCCAGAAATTGACATTACAGTATATAAAAGATAATAATTGATTTGCATTACACTTTGGGAAATAAGTATTTGATCCCCTTGCAACCAACAATAATTCTAAATTAAGTACAATAAGTCAATTTCCTTTAGGAAAGTACTCCTAATATCAACGTTGTTACCTGTATAAAAGACACCGGTCAACAGAATCAATAAATCAGATTCCAACCACTCGACACCATGGGCAAGACTAAAGAGCTGTCTAAGGACCACCATGCACCACTTATAACGAGAGTATATGGGCAAAGATTTCTGCGCCCCAAACAGCAAACACGTGAATTATAGGTAACTTTAGAAATCGTAAAACAGGGTTATCGATATATTATTGTAGATTATACATTTAACTGACACCAACTATATAATATGTACCTTGTTCATTACACATTTTTTATAAAATTAATTAAAATATTTTTTAATGACAATCTAGAATGTGGGAAGAGGTGGGGCAGCGCCCCTATTGGCCACCCGCCACTGGTGTGTGTGTAGTATCTTAACAGCCAAATTGTCTTCTGTGTGGTAAAGAATGTACTTGGCCTTGAAATCAGCTGCAGACACAACACAAATACGCTGATTATACTTGTTCAGATCTTTCATTTCCTTTATGAATTTAAAATATAATTTGATAAAAGGGATTTATCGGTATAAATAAATTGATACATTTTGATAATGTTAATTGTTCCTGTCTCAACTAACCTCGATCACGAGGGGCAGTGCTGACTGACGAGGAGGTGTTGTCATCAGATGAGGTCTAACTGAGGCTCTTTCTAACCCTCTTGCTGGATCTCTTTGTTTCCTGATACTTCCTCTTTCTGCTCTTCCTCTATTCAGCTTCAGAGTTGATGTTAATGCTGGCTACTGTAGATATCCCAGCATCCTCAGTGGAAGAGGAACAGCCTATATGTCTGAGGGTGGGCCTTTGCTTTGGGGATTGCTTTTGAACCTCTTTTTCTACCTGTTAACCGGCACAGCCCCAAAGCTTTGTCCGTAGAGGCTCAGGGTTTCTCCTGAAAAAGAAAAAGGCAAGAAACATAAGCCTGTTTTGCTCCCAGGTAATAATCGACACTGTTATCCATACTAATCAAACATATTAATCTTTAGGCCACTAAAACTTCAGATTTGATCTGTTGAATTATTCATTCAGACATTAAGTTCAGCACAAGTCAACTCTACTCTTGCTCTGTTATCGCTCATCTGAGACTTAATTGCTCACTCTCAATATAACATATGGCCAATGTACTGTATAATAATATATAAAAATATGTTTGCTGATTTAGATTATAGATACATAATATAAACAGACAAATTAACTCGTGAGTAAAGTTTTAACTTAATGGTGTGATGAAAAAAAGTACAATATTGGACAATTTTGGAATAGTAGAAAGAAGCATAACATAAAAATACAACAATCTACTACTTAATCCACAACAGTTTATTGAAACCTGAAATGACCACACCCTGCTGTCAAGCTGTCTCCACCTAACTTTCGACACAAATACAAACATAGGAGAGGCATTAGGTGACAACGCAGGGTTGACAGGAAACAGATTTTCATTCCTGGTATGCTGCTGAGGTGTAAGCCAGAGAGGTCAATGTATTGGCATGTATCTGCGTCTTCCACAACATGTACAAAGCAGAAGAAATGTATGTATATAAACCAACCCTCTCTGCTGCACATATAGCAACATTGTTGCCTTAACCGCAGCAATGTTTATGTGTATTTGCATCAAACTGGCGTAAAGCTACAATTTCACTTTGCATTCAATCTTAAACTGTAGTACAATGAATATTGTGGTTTACACTAGCGTAATGTGTATTTGAACTTATATATTGTGACTTGTATGTGGGACTACTGGTAAAAATATTTACAGCATTTTTGTTTTTCACGTATTTCGGACTGAATGTTTTCAAGTTTCACTGTCAGTTCTCTGGGTGTGACAGCATCAGCGCATATTGTGGGATTGACATGGTAGTTATGTTATATAAATGGACTGTACTTATATAGCGCTTTATCCAGTCTTTAAGACCCCTCAAAGCGCTTTACATACTACATGTCATTCACCTATTCACACCCATTCATACAGAGCAGTGTATCTTACTCTAGGACCTAACATTCACACACATTCACACACCGTTGGCCATCGGGAGCAACTCAGGGTTAAGTATCTCGCCCAAGGATACATCGACATGTTGACTATATGGGCTGGGATCGAGCCCACAACCTTCTGGTTGAAAGACGACCGCACTCCCTCGCAGCCACAGTCGCCCTGTGTATACCTGTATATACCGATTCTACCTTTTTCTACTCTTGCAACGTTGGGAAGAATGTTAATTGTGTCTCCAGAAAGCGCTCCAGATACTTTGGAGGCTTGCAAGGACATGAACAACATGTGAAAAATGTGAAAGATATAGATGAGTCACTGATCAATTAACAGAGGTAAATGCAGGATGACCTGTTTCAAACCTGTTATCTGTCAGTCCATATACAAGTCCTTGTTTCCATAGGGACACAGCGTCTTAGGCATAGGAACAAGCCAGGACATCCTCCAGGGACCCTCCAAAAGACTCGGGCTCATGGTGAAGACACGGTGAAGCTTCTTTGTCAGCCCAAAATGTTCGGATGGAAAAGTTGTTGATATGCAGGCTCCAGCACTTATTACAAATGAACTACAAGCAGATAATAAATGAGCACTTTGGAAAATATGTCAACCATGTCAAGGACGAATTTAAAGTACAAAGGTTTTTTGATACAAATGATTGTACTTTGCTTCCCTTTGTGATATACAATAGTTTAACTGTATTTTCTAAATACAAATCAACGACAAATATATCTGGTTATCCTTTCGATTTTATCACAAAATAATGCATCAAAAGGTTTTTCGAACTTGGGAAAAAACTTGAGTGGATAAAGACTTTTAACTATAAAAAGTCAGTTGGTTAAAGATACATACTAGTTTTCACTTTCTGTTTTGGGGGAGGACTGTTCATCACTGTCAAAGCTCTTGAGCATACAAACAGACGGCTCAATCTGTAATGAGCACCTGTTCAGAGCTTGTGATTCTTGCAATATGCAAATGATCCTGTCCCAGGAACCTGGCCAACATAAGCATCCTTTTTTTTCATACTGTACATTCCTCTCTCACTAAGTGTATACATTGGTTTCCTCTTTCCTGTCTCTCTCTTTCCTTCTGATGGTATGATTTTCTTCATTCAGGGTTTGCATTCTTCTCTATATTGCCATACAATTGGTGCTGCACTTAAAGCCAATGATTTTGTTACTTCAGGCCTAATAGATGTTTCTCAAAATTCAACATAACATTTCTATAAATTGCAATAACAGGTAGTCCAGAGGCAATACACACTCATAGCTTGCTAGCTGTGCTAATATGTATAAAACACATTTTATCTGGAACAGACCAGTCAAGACTAGTTTTTTTAGATTGTCAATATGCTTATTTTACGATAAGTGTACACCTACAAAAACTTTGTAGCTTTCAAGTAAATTCCACAATTTGTTTTTCATTGACTGTAAGTTGCGTAACACCCACATACACTGTATTCATGTATTGAGGGTGTGTGTGTGTGGGGGAGCAATCCTCTTTCATAAGCCTCCTCTTAGCCTCCATCAGCTCACAGTCTGTCTGGGATTCGTAGAGCTTGGTTCACTTAGCACTGGGACTTTCTCTAGTCATGATCGGGATTTCCTCGCACGTCTTTTTGCTACTTTTGACAGTGAGTACAGAAGGAGTTATGTATTTTTTTATTGTTATAACTGAACTGTGTTTAAAATAAAAGTCAAGTTTGTTGTGAATGCTGCCTTGTGTCAAAAAGATTCAAACCCAGTAAACCAAATAATATTACGCTGATGACAGAATGATTGTTCACTTAGTCTTATCAGCTACTTCTTGTTTAGACCTACCTGCTGCCATGGCGGTGTCAAACAGAAACATGGTCGAGGGAAAGTGATTTTTTTCTTACACTAAACATGCCAACCGCTTTAAACCGCTTTTGCTGCTCTTTTGCCCCTCTGCAGTGGCTCCCTTTAGCCTTGATAACTATTAACATAAATAGTGCCTATTTAAATGTAACTCCTGTTGTACAGTGGACAGTATTTCTAATGTAAAACCTATTATTATTATTATTATAGTTTGAGGTGATACTACTGACATAACAAAAACTGTTTCAGAAACTCGCCAACTGAAATAGGCTGCATGTCACATCCTACTAAGTCCACCCACTGTGATTTATATCCTGAGTAACCGTCACCCGATGTCAGTAAAATGATCATGGATAAATCCCAAAAAATAATTAATAAGATCGTTTTCGGAGCTTAGCCAGAAAGCTGAGCAGAGCAAAAATCTTTCAATATATCAAGTCTTGAAATTCAACCACTACTGCTTTTTTTTGGCTGTTCAGGAGATATTAAGGCATGGAAAGCCGTTTAATACTGGAGAATACAAAATAAATATCGTGAATTACAATATCAGAGCATCTATATTCGGACTTCAAAAAGTCAAAAGCGAAATTGTTCAGAAATAAGTTGACGTCTTTAAAGAACTGGGCCATTAAAATGGCAACAATTCAGCTGAGTTTAATATAAACTATATCAAACACACAGCGCTGTTATACGGTACAGATTCGGGCGATTGCTTTACGTCAATGAGGTAAAAACTGAGGAAGTGCGGGTATATAATTACTTTTTATATTATTTATATTCCGCATATGGGTAGGAATCAAAATAAGTCTTCTTTATTAAGAGTACTGCCTACCCATGCCAGTGTTTTTTTTTGTCATAACAAAAATATCAATAAACAACAGTTTGCTTTACTGTCATGCTTTAATACATGCAACAATATGTAGCTTTTGTAAATGTACAAATATAGATAAAACTTTATAAGCTTTGTTATCAAACATTATTTGTGGCAAAGGTGGCGAAATGGCTCATACAATAATACAAGTTAGGCGGCCTTGGGTCCCTTGAAAGGCGCTATACAAATGTAATCTATTATTATTATTATTATTATTAAAAGACCCCTGGACTAGGCAGTTCCGAGACACTTAAATAATTCCCCCTTAAACCGGTAAGCGGTAAGGTTCACCTTTCCTGCTGAAGGTGAACTCCGTCCTAGCCTCAGACACATTTTCCTCTGGAATTGTCCTTGTATTTAGCACCATTCAATTTGGGCCCATTTCCCATCCCATGAAAACCATCCCCACAACATGATGCTGCCACCACCATGCTTTGCTGTAGGGATAGTGTTGTCATGGTGGTGAGAGTTGTGTTTGCGCTACACAAAGAGTTCTCATTGATGGACAAAAAGTAACATTTCAGCCTTATAGTATATATAGTATAAATGCCTTTTAGCCAAATCCAAAAGTGTTTTCATATTCTTTTTCTTATCGATGGCTTTTTTTTGGGTGACTTTTCCATAAAGCTCAGCTCTGTGTAGTGTCTGGCAGACATTGGTTCTATGGACAGATACTCAGATTTCTGCTGTGACACTTACTAGCTCAGGAGTATTTTAGATTTTTTGATTTGTTTTAATTGTTTTAATGATTTTGATTACATGTAATTTTAATTCAATAAATATGCCACGGGAGGTGAATACTTCTGCAAGGCACTGTATTAAAGGTTGATCAAGTGAGGGCTTGTTCAAAACCATCTTCAATTACATTTGCATTACTAAATACGTATTCAAGTGAGGAAAGGATAGGAGTGTCCCTAGAGGTATTTTCCTAGATGAATACATACGTTATATGTGCTCAGCAGTTTTCATAAATGTACCTGGTGAGTCATCTGAGCCCTATATTCATCACACATGTTGTGTTGTCTTGTTTGGCCTATTCATCACCGAACAGGTGAGGCTCATGTTAATCCCCAGGGAGTGGCTGGGTGCGTCAATGACTCCTCTTGACACACAGTGACAGTTGGATATTTTTCTCATAGTATCCAACTTCATGCTGTGTCCCGTGGAAAGAAACACTAATGTCAGCTTCCTAGTTGTAATACATACAAGTGACTTCCCACAACAATGATATCTTTGACAGAATATTGGCAAAAACGTTAACAATTTGAAGTGAAAAGTACAATGTTGTCTGCATAAATGTTGATCTTGTATATGTTCTGTTTTAATTCCTTTTAGGTGTATTCATTGATGGATAGCTTCTGCTAGTGGTTCAATGATTTTGAACTAATCTAAAGCCTTTAATCAGCTGCCTGGGGTTATCCGCCTGTGTTTGCTCTCTATACCATAAAAAAACCCGGTTGTTTCTCATGCTGCATGATTCTTGATCAAGTACGGTTTCCTTTGTTTACTTATTTTCTTTAGCAACGGAGGAGAGCAGGTTAGGGTGGTATCAGTGCAAGACAGTGGCGAACCGTCAGGGCCTTCAAGGTATTCAGAGAATACCCTGGAACACTCAGATAAAACAAACAAAAAAATAGATTGAATTATGTATATAAAATGAATAAATGAGAATCGTATCCGTGTTGTTGATCTGTAATATTACAGTGTTACGTTGATTTGTTTGTCCTTCTCGAACCATGCACTACGCATTTCAGTGGTTTTGTGTTAGAAAAGAAAGCAACCAATCAGATCTTGTTCTGGGTGTCTGGGTAGAATATCCTTCAACCAAGGAATTCTACATCCTTTCAGAGTTCCCCTCGGTTCCAGGGTATTCTAGAAGGCCCGCTAGTTAACTGGCTCGAGACAGAGGATCTAGATCAGGGATCGGCAACAGGCGGACCGCGGTCCGGATCCGGACCCAGACGCCGACCTATACGGACCCGGACCTATATAATCAATACATTAATAGGGGATTTCAATGTTGACGGGGCGATTCTATTTTAACCGCCGCCTACAGGGGGCGAAAGAGACGAGTAAGCGATACAGGGAGAGAAACACAGAAGAAGAGATGAGAGCGCGGCAGAGAGAAGCGGAGAGGAAAGTGAGTGAAGAGAATAATTAGCGATACAGGGGGCCCTTCTCACTTCGGTTAAATGGATTCCTTGCGTCCCTCACTTGCGTCGTTTCCTTGCGACTAGTCCCTCCCACCAGGGAAGCATGGAGAGACACAAGGAAACCACGAGAAGCAGGGAAATGAGTTTTAAGAGCAATGGGACGTCCTTTCCTCCGGAGCGTCACGTGAAGCGAAGTCCATTTGTGATGACGCTGCACAGCTGATCGTCTGACAGCAGCTCTGTCCCCGTTATTTCCACACACACACCCCCCCGCCACACATTTACTGACACACACATGTGTATCATCTGTTGCAGACCCAAATAAATAAAATAAAATAAGAACTCATTCTCAAAAAAGATAAACGACATTCTTAAAATGTATAAACGAACAATAGTTTGATTAATATTGATCAGAGTGCACAATAGAAATAAAATAATTGAGAGAAGAAAAAGAGATATGTTATCTATCAAAACCCAGTTAGATTAACATTCATTGGATTGCACACTTTGTTTGTTTGTTTGGATATGTAGCAAATTAACATTTTAAATAGCACTTAATGACTGACTGAATGGAAATGACAATAAATGTAAAACGAAAAAAGCGATCATGAAAATGTTTCCAAAAAATGAATAAAATGATTTTTGACCACTTTGTTGTTCAGATATTTCACATGTTTGTAACTAAATGAAACATGAATTGAAACAAAACACGGTATAAACTGAGGAGTGAGTCCCGTGAGGTTCATGTATTTTCTTCACTCCGCTGGGAAACTGCTCTCATGTCAAGAAGCATCAGATCAGTGCATGCTCTGCCTCGTCCAATCAGTGAGCGATACACAGTAAGGGGGCGGGGCGTGTATCTCCAGAAGGTCCAGTTGTGATAGACACGGTTCGCCACTGGTGCAAGAGGGATCTGTTTTCTTAAGGTTTTTGTTCTTGGCTGAAAACCAGGCTTTCATTTGAAACACTGCAACAAATGTGTAAAATGCAAAAGAGAGATTTTGATCGAACATAAGATATCACAGACCTCATTACCTCTTGATTTATCGGGGTGTCTTGTAATCAAGTTGGAATGCCAGTTGCTCTTGCTGTTTGGTGATAAGGCGGGACTTTCCTTGTCTTTTCCTATTTTCTTGTGAGCCAAGGTATAGAGTTGGCTAGTTGGAGCCTGAACATAGCATTCAGTCCTATAATGGGTCCTTGTTGTATTGATAAGTGTGTTATATATTGTGTTAAAACAAGAAGTGGAAGGTCACAGGTGGTACTAGTGATAATACAATAACGGACCTAGCAGAAGTAGCATGACTGGATTTGTTTTTATTGCTCTGCAAATTAAATATTTGACATATTTTTATTTTGCCAACAAACTTTTCCCAGGATCAGGGATCCTGCCCTGCAAACACAATTCCACAGCCAACGGGAGTGTAAAACCTAAAACAAATATTGTACCTGGCAAGTCATAAAATCAGATTTCCATATTCAGCCCTGTCAGGGCCGCCCCTGGCCAACTTGGGGCCCCAAGCGACATTGTGAGATGAGGCCCCCCCCCAACCGACAGGGGTGAAACATTTTTTTTCTAAACAAAGTAGGCTACTTTGCAAATATAATTCCTGTTTGTTATTATTATTATTATTATTATTATCAACAGTTACTTTTGTATACAGTGAGGTAAATGGTAAATGTGCATGTATGTCGTTCAGTATGCGTTACAGGTGAATGCGTCTGCATTTCCTGCCAAATACTAGCCTCAAAAAGATTACAATATAATTAATGCAAATAAACTACTTCTGCTAATAATAATAATCATAATCAATTCAATAATGTAAATACTATATTATTTTATTATAATATAGTTGTAATATAGTCAAGACAAAACATGCTTATGACATGCTCAACAACTGATATCTCTTAAATCTGTATTCTAGTTCCCTCTGTCAGCAACGCATCAACAACTACACACACATTGCTATCAGTGTTTCTCTGTGTTGTTGTTGACATGATGATGACTGTTAGGGGTTAAGAGAACTGCGCACAGCAGCTGAGGCCCTCTGGGCGGGGCCCCCTGCGCAAGGCGGGGCCCCATGCAGCCTGCGTGATTGGCCTGTAGGGAGGGGCGGCCCTGAGCTCTGTTTAACCCTGAGATATATTTTTGCATTACATTTAAACCTGTATCTGTGCCAAATGTGTTTCTTTTATTGCAAAATGCAATTAGTTTAACTAGCTGCCCCACTACAGACAACAGTCAGCAGGCTACACCCTGAACAATTCACAGAAAGTTAATGCAATTCCTCTTTTGATACATGAATAGGGTGCCAAAGTTCAGACCTCATCTCAGGACTGTCTGTGCATGTATAGACTCTGCTCAACTGACACCCGACTGTCTATTGACTGTTTGTTTTGTTTTTCTTTGAACATGACACCACTTCAAAATGTCAAGGCTGACGGTAAATAGCTCCACCAAGTTCAAACAAGGCGGGCCCTAATCCATCAGAATAGCTGGAAACACCTGTGTTAGTCGAACGGATGTTTCATTGAAAATTGAGATAATGGATGTAAATCCGTAGTCCTAATTTCAAGGGTGTGTTTTCTCTTTAAAAGCCAATCAATGTGAAATAATGATATTTCACAATGACAAGATTGTTGACCAGTTTAGGATAAATAATAACTTAATTAACTATTCATAATAATAAAATAAAGAAAGCAGCTGAACGAAAAGCTAATAAATTCACCTGGTGGTAAATTGAATGTGTGACCACTAGATGACTCCAAAAAGCATAGAAGAAAGAACAGGATAAAAGAAACGGAATAAGTTAACATTTATATCAAGTTATCAAGACAGTCTAGAATAAAAATAGAATACAATAAAGGTATATTATCATTTTCAGGCCCTTGTTTCACCGGAACTTCAAGAAAGAACTTAACTCAATTTGTTTATTTAGTCCTGGATAAGCTGTGGCTTCTATTTGGTGTTTATTAAAACGTAAATTAATTGTAGCAAAATTCAATCGTTCTCCACCCGACGGTTGTTAATGATGGTTTCTAGATCTTCAACCATGAGGTTGTCATATTGCTGTTATGTTATGAGAGTCATGGGGTAATCCACATTTGCTTTTCTAATTGCATTATTGCTTCGGGACTCTTTCTTTCTGACGTATTTTAGTTTGAGTTACGTGAAAGCAAACACAGGTACAAGATAAGTGGTACACAACAACGTACTGTAGCAGTAATGTGTTGGCATACACAATAAGGCCTAAAGTCACTGATTGTTTTCATTGCTTTCTAAGCACAATATTCTTTTCTTTTTTATTGTATGTATAGCAATAGATGGTTGATTTCTTACTATTACCCGGAAGATGGCTTGGCACCATTGTCCTGGATTGTGGGGGCCATCTTGAAACTGTTGTTGAAACTAGTTTGAGTGTATTCTTTTTTCAGTACATTTTTTAAAGAGCAGCATCCTGTGACAAATTAGACCTTCTCCTGTCCTAGAGATTATCTTTTCTGTTTTAAAGGAAGTCAGATCTAGAGGTACATTGGGCTTTTTGTAAGCATCCTGGATGATTATTGGTTTTTAAAATCTCTGTGCTAATCAGTCCGACACGATTGCATCCTTATTTTTCACACTCTTGACTTCATCTATTGCTTTACAGCTGCAGACTGTTGCTGTGGTGAAGGCCAACTCTGAAGACAATTTGGTAAGAAGGAAAAGATTATGGATTCCCCCGCCAAAGCAATTGATGGAAAATGAAGACTACACTCAGGACACATCTGTTGCCAAGGTGAGTCATTGCTCTTTAATTTAAACTCTCTGAAAGGCTTTACAAATCAAGGACTAGGGTTAGGTTTATCAAATATACAATCATTTTGGATCAAGTTTAAATACTTATGAATGGATGGAATGCTAACGTGATCATATATTGCATTTTTTGCATCATATTTTTATAAATATAACCATTTAGTGAGGTTCTCAGAAGTTTCAGGAGTGTTTACCTGACACTGAGATGAAAAGATCTGTCATCACACATCCTTTGTTTTTATGCTTGTATCTGCGATCTCGTTCTTTGGGTCATGACCCATCCTTCAGGACCAGAGGTGAGGGTAGGAAAAAAAATGGCCCGGTAGACAGAGAGCTTTGCCTTCTGGCTCAGCTCCCTTTTCATCACAACGGTGCGGTAAAGCGACTGCAGTACCGCTCCCGCTGCTCCGATTCTCCGGCCCATCTCACGCTCCATGGTTCCCTCACTCGAGAACAAGACCCCGAGATACTTGAACTCCTTCACTTGGGGTAAGGACTCATTCCCTACTTGGAGTGGACAGTCCATCGGTTTCCTGCTGAGAACCATGGCCTCAGATTTGGAGGTGCTGATCCTCATCCCAGCCGCTTCACACTCGGTTGCGAACCGATCCAGTGAGTGCTGAAGGTCGCAGACCGATGAAGCCATCAGAACCACATCATCTGCAAAAAGCAGTGGTGCAATCCTTAGTCCACCGAACTGCAGACCCCCCCCCCCTCCCATGACTACGCCTCGAAATCCGATCCATGTATATTACAAACAGGATTGGTGACAAAGCGCAGCCCTGGCGGAGGCCAACCCTCACCGGAAATGGGTCCGACTTACTGCCGAGGAGCCGGACACAGCTCCCGCTTTGGGAGTACAGAGATTGGATGGCCCTGAGTAGAGACCCCCTCACCCCATACTCCCGCAGCACCTCCCACAGTAACTCCCTGGGAACCCGGTCATACGCCTTCTCCAAGTCCACAAAACACATGTAGACCGGATAAGCATACTCCCAAGCCCCCTCCAGGATCCTTGCGAGAGTAAAAAGCTGATCCGTCGTTCCACGACCAGGACGGAATCCGCATTGTTCCTCCTCAATCTGAGGTTCGACAATCGGCCTGACCCTCCTTTCGAGTACCTTAGAGTAAACTTTCCCGGGGAGGCTGAGTAGTGTGATGCCTCTGTAATTGGCACACACCCTCTGGTCCCCCTTTTTAAAAAGGGGAACCACCACCCCGGTCTGCCACTCCTTCGGTACCGTTTCCGACTTCCACGCAATGTTGATGAGACGTGTCAACCAAGACAGTCCCTCAACACCCAGAGCCTTCAGCATTTCTGGGCGGATCTCATCCACCCCCGGGGCTTTGCCACTGTGGAGTTGTTTAACAACCTCAGTGACCTCCCCCCGGGAGATTGGTGTTGATCCCCCGTCATACTCCAGCTCTGCCTCTAACATAGAGGACGGAGTTGTCGGGTTCAGGAGTTCCTCAAAGTGTTCCTTCCAACGCCCTAACACTCCATCAGTTGAGGTCAACAACGTCCCATCCTTACTGTACACAGCTTGGATGGTTCCCTGCTTCCCCCTCCTGAGGTGTCGGACAGTTTTCCAGAACAACTTTGGTGCCGTTAGCATGCTCAACAAAATGGAGACTAGTTACCACAGACAAGTCTGTACCTGCAGGGTGGAGTTTTCTAAAAGAGAGCACAAGAAGCCAGACCATTTTGAAGAGACAGTAGCATTCTGAGACGTATATAAAATTAAGATTTTGAGTTTTTGGTTGTTTTTCTCACCATGAAAGATATATTAAAACATTTTTTTTTTTTCCTGCGGTTAACATGTTTTTGTTGTTCCTTCTGGTGCAGTGGAATGGTGACTGTGAATTAGTGTGTTTAACTGAATCAGCTCTGCATGT
Organism: Harpagifer antarcticus; assembly: GCA_902827135.1. NCBI lineage: Eukaryota > Metazoa > Chordata > Actinopteri > Perciformes > Harpagiferidae > Harpagifer > Harpagifer antarcticus. Next base: position 44,341 of record CADEHL010001382.1, read on the forward strand.
GTTTCAGATTCATTCGGATTTTGATGACGGCAACGGAAATGTTATATACTCCCTAGAAGGCATTGGCGCAAACCAACAACCCTTCAATGTGTTTGTAGTCGACCCGATAACTGGAGACATTCGTGTAACCAAAATTCTGGACAGGGAGTTAATTGACACTTACAATGTGAGTTATACTTCTTCTGTGCATTTCATAGATATTAAAATATATTACAGTCAGATGCAACACATCAATGTCACAGGCTATTCATGTTTGTAAATTAAACTGCTAATACATTTGATGAAGACAGCAACATTTGACTGTACTGTTTTAGCTGGCAGGTATTGCTAAGTTCAAGGATGGCAGGCTTGCGGAGGAAAATGTTGACATACGGTTCAAAGTAAGAGACCAGAACGACAATTCACCAGTGTTTGCAGTCGTGAAGGCCGGGGAGGTAACTGAGCTTAGTCCTCCAGGTAAGATATTTTCTTTTCTGGTCAATTTTAACAAATGTCGATCCTGTTTTGAGATGGCAATGCGATCTTTAATGGTTTGCTTAAATAATGGATTGGGGTAAGGGATAGGGTTTATTTCACATCGATACCTATCCATGTTTCCCCCATCAGCAACCCTCTGATGATAAACGGTTATAGATTGCAGGGCTAGCTTGTTAACAGTGATGTTTACTATCTGTTAGTCTTATTAATTTCTGCGATTGTTAGAGCATAGCTGTGTTTATTAGCAGCCTTGTCCACCTTTCGATCAGAATAATACTATAGGCAGTGGCGTTTTTATATGTACAAAAGTGGTGGGGCACATAAAACTTAGATGTCTATAGCTTCTGCAGTGAGGTTCATGGCTGGTGAGGCACTGGCACTGACTCTTCAGGTTTACAAATATTATTATATCAGATGATTAAACATAATCTTAAAATATATTTTATATATTTTTTTTTTTTAAATTTGCATTTTGTTGTAATCATTATTTGTAATACTTTCTGCTGACACTAGGTGGGGCTGTGCCCCACCTGCCACTAATGACCAGTCGCCACTGACTATAGGCCTACTGTCGTTTAAAAAAAATGATGAATCTCTATAAACAGATTCCGCATATTAATGCAGTTGTATGCAGTAAGCAGTCCATTTGCAAAGAATAAAAGGCAGCATGCATTGCCCTTAATGCAATCTCAGAACCCATTGGCTATCATTTAACAATGTTCTTTTAAAAGGACTACTTTTTTTTACAATGCAGTCGTAGATGTTGCCTCTCAACTCATACCCCATTCTCACATTTCAAATTTCTCACCCAACTCTAAACAATGAGCGACCCATGAAAGGTGTTGGCTTTATTATGTGCCTAATTGTGCTTAAACTGTGCTCATGTTTTTTCTGTGCTTATGATTATGTACTCTTTTGTCTTCTTTTAATGCCAATAATCTGCCAAGGAATGCAGATGAAGCATTTATGGCTGTATTTGGCACATTTACATGATGGACTAAAGTGCTCGTGTTAAAATATTGGTACATTTTCCCTTAATAAATAAAAAATAAATAAAAGATGGGATTCAGTAATCTGCTGAAATTACAAGTCTTTCGAGCCCCTTGTCTTTAAAGGTGAACAAAGTCAGCTACACATATTAGAGTAAACATATACTTTACACAATCTTCAGTCCTCAAGGATAATGTATTGTGTGTCTATTGGTGAAAATAGCCTACTGGATATAAATATATACTTTATACAACACAACTACAATTTATTTTCAAGTTTGGGGACTGTTCAGACATATTCTGCCATACAAAAGCGCAAAACAGATCTTCCAATTTCTGGACAACCTGCTCTACCTCCTTATTTCCTCTTTTACAGGCACTTCAGTTATGAAAATAATGGCAACTGATGCTGATGAACCAGGGAATAAGAACTCTCAGATCGCCTATACTATCCTTGATCAAAGCCCACCTGATGAGATGTTCGGCATTTCTCAAGATGGGACTGTCTTTGTCAAAAACCCAGCCCTGGACAGAGAGGTACAGTACGAATTGCATCCAATTATGTCAATTGCAGTGAATTTCTATTCGAACTCCATCAGAATCTGAGGGAATCACCCTCTTTAATGGTCACACAGCACACTCAGTGAGATTTGGCCTCTGCATTTAACCCATCCTAGTACCAGGAGGCTAGTACTAGGAGCAGTGAGCAGCTATTGTACAGAGCCCGGGGAGCAACGGGAGTGAGGGGGGAAGGGGGATGGGTTAGGGTTAGGCATGTGTTGGTTATGGTTAAGGTTAGGATAAGTCTCCAGGAAATGCATGAAAGTCAATGTAATGTCCCCTGAAGTGATGTATACATGGTGTGTGTGTGTGTGTGTGTGTGTGTGTGTCATACTTGCCAACCTTAAGACCTCAGAAATCGGGAGCATTTCAAAACCACTTCGGGGGGGGAGGTGCTAGTGGATCGCGGGAGTCGTGTGTGTGTGTGTGTGTGTGTGTGTGTGTGTGTGTGTGTTTCACATTTGTGTATGAGAGATTTATACACATGTACAAATTATTTTGGTTTCAGTCGTGTGAGTGAGCAGGCTCGCATTGGCCATCGGGAGATTCGAGACTATTCCCGGTGGGCCGCTGCCGTTGGTGGGCTGCTGCTTTCGGTGGACTGCTGCCTTCGGTGGGCCGCTGGCTCTGGCATAGGTGGGCCGGGTACCGCTTCCGCCACCGCAAACACCCGCCGTTGCGAGGCTCCGGCGCAGCGGCGCTGTCTAAGTCCACCGCCGTTGCGAATCTCCGGCTGTAACAGTCCACTACCGCCCACGAGGACCCAGGTTCGATTCCGGCCTGAGGTCCAAAAAATGTATTTAAAAAGAAGAAAATTATAATAATAATCTCCCGTTCATCGCGTTCATTCGCGACCCACCTATCACATCTTGGGGCGCACCCAACACTTTGAGAAACGCTGGCATAGACACAGCGTCTGAGGAACAGGAACATCTGCTGCAGCAGAGAGACCCTCCGAAGACTCCGGCTCATGGTTAAGAAATGGTGAAGCTCTCGATGCAATCCTTGTTGGCCCAAACTGTCCGATAGCCATCAAAGAAAACTTTGGAACGTTGTTGATGGAAACGTCGTGGATGGAAAATCCTGCTGCAGCCACATATTGTGTAGCGCTGTCTAAAGCCATATAGATTATTAAAGAACCTTTTACTTGTGCAGAGTAATTACCTCATATCTTGCAAAATATGTACTTTTGCATTGACACAACAGAGTTTACAACTTGAATAAAACAGAGCATGTTAGAGATTTTACAGCATGCTTATGTCTTCACATAGGCAACACAATTGATCTATTTTGGATCCCCTCCTCTTCTCCTTGTACACAAACTCGCTCGGATCTGTCATTAGCCCGCATGGTTTTTCATACCACTGCTATGCTGACCACACCCAATTGATTCTGTCCTTTCCCCGCTCAGAAACTCAGGTCGTCGCACGCATCTCTGCTTATCTAGCTGACATCTCTCAGTGGATGTCTGCTCATCACCTCAAGCTCAACCTTGACAAGACTGAACTGCTTTTCCTTCCGGGAAAAGATTGTCCCACTCTTGACCTAACAATCAACATCGGCCCCTCTGTTGTTTCCCCGACTCAGACTGCAAGGACTCTGGGTGTGACCCTAGATAACAACCTGTCCTTCACTGCAAACATCGCTGCTACAACCCGTTGCTGCAGATACACGCTTTACAACATCAGGAAGATTCGTCCCCAGCTGACCCAGAAAGCGACGCTTTCTTGGGTTTGCTATCCTGGCTCCAAAATGGTGGAATGAGCTCCCTATTGACAGCAGATAGCTTACACACCTTCCGGCGCAGACTGAAAACTCATCTCTTTCGACTCCACTTCGAGCAATAGAACTATTAACAAAGCACTTATAATAAAGGACTGGCTTCTCTAAAGCCAGTTGAGTAGCACTTGAAATGTTTTTGCTCTATGAAACCTGATGTACTTTATGATTCTGTTTTCTTCAAGTTTGTATTTTGTTGGTCGAACGCACTTATTGTAAGTCGCTTTGGATAAAAGCTTCAGCTAAATGCAATGTAATGTAAAACATTCCCCAGTTAATTAAACAATTAAGAAAAACCCTATTGGGGTTTCAATGAGATATATCCTCTAGGTGATCTATCTATCGTAGACCACCAGGGCAACACCTTGACATGATTTTTTCTCTAAGTACAACATTGATTGTTGCAGCCACTGCTCTTAAATCCTCTGTCATTAGTGTCTCTGGTGGATATATAATATTGAATATAACACCCAGGCAGAGCACTTTAAAGTTGTTCATGGTAGATTTATGATAAGGTCCCCACTCTAACTCTGAATGAGATTACCAAGTTAAGTGGCTGTTAATTCTATAACTGTTGGCAGTTGCAGGAAGTCATAGCATTGCGTCTCTGAGCAAACTGAGTTATAATTAATTGATCCCCCTTTAAAATGCACACCTTTTTATATTGGTCCCATCTCACAGCAATATGATTAGGTGCCTGTAAGTAATTTGTGACTGTTTTTCTTATTTTAGAGAGCCGATCAGTACATTCTGACGGTCCAAGGTCAAGACTTAAATGGTGCATCAGGCGGAAACATTGCAACCAGCACTGTTGTCATTGATGTCAAAGATGTGAATGACAACCTTCCCACTTTGGAAAAATCTGAGGTAGATTTCTTACTCACACTCTTATAGATCAACATGAACTGCATCAACAAATAAAACACATTCTGCATCTCAAAATGTGTTTTACTTGCAGTATGAAGTCAGCATTGAGGAGAACACGGAGGGAGTGGAGGTGATGAGGATCAAAGCAGAGGACTTGGACATGAGGGCCACAGATAGCTGGGAAGCCTTGTTTGACATCGTCAAGGGCAATGAAGCCGGATACTTCAGCATTAAAACAGACCCCGCAACCAACGAGGGCATCCTAATGCTCGACAAGGTACTGCTGAGTGAGCAACACAGAAGCTTGCCCATAATGAAAGTTTTAGATGTAGACATGAATGGGGGTACCAAATTGGGTACTAACTCAGAAACAAACAAGTGAAACTGTGATCTAATTGGCATTTAGGTCAGCATTTAGGGTGGCTATTAGTCAGTGTCATCTAAGGCTGCCATCTGAGCAATATATATACAAAACGTGAAGTGTCCAGAAACAGCTATGTTTGTATAATTTAACAGGTAATAAGCTTTACATCAAATAATGTATTTTATGCTTCATTGAAGATACACAGAATAATAAAACGTAAACTTATGAGTGATTCAGTGAGTTCCACCTTGGCCACACTGTATCTGATACTGTTGGATGTGATCAGGAACACACAGGCTTAGATACAAACATGAACCTGGACATTTGCATAATTAGGGCCCCTTTTTATACTTGCTAATACAAATCTCTGTTCATTGTATGTGTGCCATCTGACAGGCTGTGAATTATGAGGATGTGAAAAACCTTGAACTTGGACTGGCTGTAAGGAACAAGGCTGCACCTTATGGTGGATCTGGAGGGGCATCCGGTGGTTCCGGTGGTTCCGGTGGTTCCGGTGGTTCCGGCGGTGGTTCCGGTGGTTCCGGTGGTTCAAGCGGTTCAAGCAGTTCAAGCGGTTCAAGCAGTTCAAGCAGTTCAAGCGGTTCCGGTGGTTCAAGCGGTTCAAGCGGTTCCGGTGCTACAGGTGCTTCAGGTGGTGGATCAGGAACCACATATAACACCTATCCCATCAAAATCAATGTGAAGAACCAGCCAGAGGGGCCAAGTTTTGACCCCAAAGTAAAAGCTATTCCCATCTCAGAGGGAGGCTCTTTCAGCATTAATGAAGTAATTGGCAGCTACACCGCAATAGATGGAGACACTGGGAAAGCAGCTGAGAATGTCAGGTCAGTGCATAAACACACACATACAAATGAAAAAATCTGCAAGTACAACATAAGCTTGATTGTCTACACTCAATGATAATACCTAACACAGTGTTCCTCTAATGTAGGTATGTTAAAGGCTCAGATCCTGGCAACTGGCTCACAATTGACCCAAAGACAGCTGAGATCAAACTGAACAAGATGCCAGATAGAGAGTCTTCATACCTGATCAACGGGACGTATTTTGCTCAAGTACTCTGCATTACAGAAGGTACCACCTACTTTGTATCTACCCCCAGCATCAGAAGTTTTTATGTAATGCTAGTATTCTAAGTGAACATTATCTGTGGGAAAGTATGACACATCAAGCTTAAAGTCTAACTCTGGTCATTACTTAAACTGAAAGGTTTCAAAGTGAAGCATTGTAGAAGCTAAGGTGGGCCCCAGGGGGACAACTGCCGTTGGTTAGCGACCTGTGACAGCACCCGACTGTCACTCAAAGTGGCCAATACCATAATTATGCCTAAGTTTAAGCTTAAATATAATTTAAACAGGTTCATTATAAACGATCCAGGCACTGCATGTTTATGAATTGGGCGATAAGAAATTGAGACCTTCGTTGCCCACTAGCAGAAGAAGGACTGATGCATTTGTCTCTGAACCTGTGTATGTATAATAAAGAAGGAAACAAAGGAAATCATGAATGATTTGTTTTTATTTCTGGTTATTTCTCCAACACAGACATGCCTTCTAAAACAGCCACTGGCACAGTAGCCATCCAGGTGGAGGATTTCAACGACCACTGCCCCACGCTAACCAGTGACTTCCAGACTGTATGTACCCCTCATGATGCCGTTATTGTGGAGGCTAAAGATGAAGATTTTTTCCCCAATGGAGCTCCTTTTCACTTTGAAATCATCCCAGAGGGCACTAAGGGCAAATGGCAGGTGGAGCACTACAATGGTGAGGAGAATACGGTGAAGATTTAAACGTGATGTAAATAGACCTGAAAACATCCAAATAGATATGCACACTGACGTATGAAGGTAGTTAGAACAGGCTCTGTGTCAACATGAGTCAGTGTTTACCACATATTAATGTCATTTCAAAAACACATTTGAATTTAGAGTTTTATCCAAAATATTAGAGAAAACATATTGACTTGCCACACTCATCTGTTCGTCTCATGCCTGCAGACACTGCAGCCATTCTGAGGGCCAAGGAGTCCCTGTGGCCCGGTTTATATGAGGTGACTTTTGTGGTGAAGGACCAGCAAGGGCATGCCTGTCCAGAACCACAGAAAGTGACGGTCCAAGTGTGCACCTGTGAGGATGGGGAGATGTGTGGAGAACAAGGCAAAAATGGTCAGAGCAAAAGAGACATAGAGTTAGGACCTGCAGGCATCGGACTGCTGTTCCTGGGTCTGCTGTTGCTACTATGTGAGTATGATGAGATGCTCATGGGATGAAGGTTATTGGCTCTGTTCACACTGCAAACCTTATAGTTGGACTAAAACTGTTGTATTTTTTCAGTCTTACTTCTGTTGCTGCTCTTCTGCAAATGTGGGGACGCCGCAGGCTTTACTGAGATGCCTTTCGACACCAAATCTCACCTCATTAACTACCGCACTGAGGGCCAAGGCGAGAACACGGAGGTGCCGCTACTGAATTTGCCCGTACAACAAGATGCAAATATGGTCATGGCTAAAAAAACCTTTGCAGCGGCGCCCATGCCAGGTATGGGTTTCCCAAAATCTGTCTCTTCAATGGATGGGATGAACGGAGCTTTTTATGGAGCAGGTTCCACAAGAGCCCAGAGAGAAGAAACATGGGGGAATCAGCCCAGCAGCAGAGGCTACTATTCAGTGTTTGAGAGCAGAGAATCAGGAGGAGGGGGAGGAATGTATGATGGCATGGCTCTGCCAGACCACTTGCTGGGACAGTACTACGGTCAGGTGAGAAATCAATGAAATATTTGTTACTTCTACTACCACTGCAAATGTCTTTCCTAAAACCAAATATTTCGCAGTCTACTGGGGAACCTATTCACAAATAAAGGTAACCTTATTTATCATTTCTTTATTCTTTTTAAACAGAAGGTGAGAAGCGAAAACGAAAACCTTGGAGGGAAGGATGGCCTTTTAGTTTATGACTACGAGGGTCAGGGCTCCCTAGCTGGATCAGTGGGCTGCTGCAGCCTCCTGGAGTCCGAGAACGACCTGCAGTTCCTCGATGACCTCGGCATGAAGTTCAAGACCCTGGCTGAGGTGTGCGGAGGCAAGAAGATCCAAACTGAGGTCAAACCAGCCTTCATTCCTCAGCCCAGTCCCTCCATCCACACTCACACCTCAGCATCAAGTGTGATGACCCAACAGATGCCTCCTCCTTCCCAGGTGCAGCCGCCCGCCCCTCAGACTGTGGTCAGGGAAAAATCTGAACGTTCTCAGGTGGTGAAGGACGGCAGGGCCAGAACAATGGAAGGGATGACCACAGTGAAAACAGGGAGGACCACAGTAAATGAAGGGATGACAACAGTGAACACGGGGAAGACCACAGTAAATGAAGGGATGATGAATCAAGGCCAGATGATTTTGCTACAGCCGCAGCCGCAGCCGCAGCCCGTCTACTACACCACCGCCAACCCTGTGCTGCAGCAGATGCAGTACATAGTCCAGCCACAGGTTCAGAACACTGTAATGCTGACGGAGGCACCAACCTCTAACCTGCAGGGCATGGTACTGCTCAACGGCACCCAGACTGGACATGCCCAAGGCATGGTGGTTCAGGGACAGACAATGATGTCCAGCGGGCAAGCCGGGGGCCAACGCATGGTGCTGTTGGATGTGAACGGTATCCATGGAAGTGGTGGCAACCTCATCCACACTGGCAACCTTTCTGGCTCCCAGACCATGATGGTGGTGGAGGGAAAAGTCCCTACAGGGACAATGAAAGGGCATCATGGGAGTCAGACCCTCCTCATGCAGGGGGGCACACTGCAGTCAGGGGGGCTTTCAGGATCTCAGAGGGTCCTGGTGGTCGGAGGGCAAAGCAAGGGAGGGCATCTGGTCCAGGAGGCAGGAGGACTGTCTCAAAAGAATGGCGTCTCTGGCTCTAAAAAGGTCCTTTATAGCAAGGGCAAAACATCTGCTGGCTCTCAGAGCAACGTGGTGACTTCCTCTAGCACCACAGAGAGCAAAACCCCCACCTACCGCAAGGTGTTGGTGCAGGAGAAATTCACTGAGTTATAATATAGGAATGGAAACTGTCAAATAGAGTTCAAACTTCCGGCAAGGCAGCCTCAGATATTTTAACAAGAGACACTCTGTATGTCAATTTCTGTTTATTTGTGGAGGGTGTGCGTGAGCAGTTTGACAAGAAATGAAACTACATGTAGATGCATGTTCGTATAGCTGCTTCTATTTCACTAAAGCGTATCCACATTTTCAATGTTTGGATGGTTTTGGCAAGTATTTTTGTGAACTTATTCTGCACTGATAGGGTATAGGGTTAGCATCAGAAGTTATGTGGCATGCAGAATGGGCACAATTACATTTAGTAATTAGGAGATAGTCCATATTTGTAATACATTGAGCTCAATGGCCACCTGCACATTCCACCTCAGTAAAACAAATATAGTTTCAAGGTAGACTGCATTACAGTCAAAGGTTAAGGTATTCTAAACATATAATCTTTTGAGGTGCTCTATTTAAATTCAAAGCTGATTTCTAGATACATCTTGTGTGTATTACAAAATTAATGTTTGTAAGAAACAAAACATAAATTGTTTGTTCTGTTCATTTGTTTCCACTAACTTGCACTTTGGTTTTTCTGTAATGGGACCTGATCTAAACATGTTTCATCTACTTTTACAAATGTTTTTATATTCACACAATTTTGATAGTTGCTCTTGAATGAATGGTTAATGGTAAATGCTGGGTACAAGGTTTTTTAAAGGCTCCCTGTCATGATGTTATGTGTTATTTAATGTCATTCTAAAATCTATAATTGCATATTTTGCTATGTTTACGAATGTAACGTTATACCATTTTTTTTTTTAAATGATAAAAACTAGGGTTGATTCAGTTGAATAGAAACAGATGTGTTGGGATAAAAAAATGTCAATGTAAATGTCTGTCCCTGTGTATCTACCACTAACTTCAATAAACGTTTCTACAATTCACTTGAGGACAACAAGCGCTTTATGTTCTAATCCAGGGGTCGGCAACCTTTTTCATATGAAGTGCCATTTTAAAAAAAAATTGTTATCAGCGTGCCAACGATCGAGAATTATCAAGTGGGGGGGGGGGGGGTGAGGAGCTTGACGCTCGTCAACTATCAGCAGGAGGGCGGGGGAGCCTCGCTGCGGGGAAGCAGTGTGTGGACCTGTCAGCGCAACTTACATGATGTCGAATTTAACAAACACATTTAAATAATTGGTTTAAACGGCATAATAATAAGGACGATCGTCCGTTCTGTGATTCTCCAGAACACACTATGATATTAGGGTCATGCAGAGTGAGATGAGATCGCTGTCCCTTTAAGAGAGAGAGAGAGAGAGAGAGAGAGAGGGGTGTGGCTTGTGCATACGTGTTTGTGGATGGTAGAGCAACAGTGAGAGAACGTGTGTATGTTTCTGGAAGTGAAACGAGGAAGCAGAGAAACAGAGATCTGTATTTTGTGAAACAGAAGAACAGCTAAATAAATGCAACGGCCTCCAAGAAGAGCTCGCCTCTCTCCAGTCATTGAAGCTAAAGTGGGTATTGAACCTGAAGCTTGTTGCTTCTGCCCTCCTCGACTACGGTCTGGGAGCCGACAGGAAAGTTCAACACACAGATGGCCAGTCCGCCCCTTTGTAGCATATTATTTCGATGAGAGATGAGCAGATCGCCACTGGGCTTTCAGCTAAATACACAGCCACGCAAAAACTGCGGCATTTGTACAGCTCCTTATGGGTAGGTTACTGCAGTTAGTGAAGAGCTTTCCTCTCTGTGGTGAAACGATCAGCACCACGGAGGAAAGCGGCAGAAAGTCACCTGGAGTTAAAGAGAGCGGGGCTGCGTTGTGTGCATGGCTTCCTTCTGCGGGTAATGGGGAGACGCGCTCTGGCGGCGGCCTCGTTCAGGATCCGAAAATACAATTTAAATATTTTTGCACACTTATTCCTAGCGTGCCACTGGTTACGCTGCCGCGTGCCAATGCTGGCACGCGTGCCAGGGGTTGCCGACCCCTGTTCTAATCTGTCTGCAGAACGAGAGGCTGATATAATGTGTTATGCTATATATAAGTATTTCCTTTTTGTATTGGCAGTAATAACCTTGGTAAAATGCCACAGTGATTGACAGTAGGCCCACTTAAGGTCAGGACAGAGCATGCTAAGGGGAGAATACGCGCCCTAAGAGAAGAAAATCACTCCGGAAAGATTTTCATATTTTCCAGCCAACTTACACTGCGAACCTTGAAGCCATTGAACATTGTTCCTGATTAAAGCTATAAAATCTAATAAAGATTCTTTATTTTCAGATGTTTAACCCTTTAGATTCCAGTTTTCTTACATAACGCCACTGTTTTATGGAGGAAAACAAGAGACATTTAAATTATTTATGTATTTATGTTTTGCATCCTGTCATGTAACTCAATATTACTGGAATTCCCTAGTAACTATATCCAGTTAAAATGTTGCTTACAGCATGAAAAATTCCATTAAATTATGTGAATGTGCTAAACAATGACTTCCTTAAAGGGTCCCTATTATGCTCATTTTCAGGTTTCATAATTTTATTTTGTGCCTCTACTTTGTCATGTTACATGCGTTAATGTTTAAAAGTTGCTCTTCTCACTGCAGCACTGAATATCAGATAGACATGTACAGATGTGTTATTTTAAAAGGCTAAGAGAACGGTGGGTTACGTATTGTAACCCTAGTTCTATGAGCACAGGTGGAGCCCTCTACTGGACTCTGGGTACTACTCTTCATCAATGATACACAAGCGTTCACACACTGAATTTGCATAAACGTAGCCGGCCAATCAGGGCGAGCCTACCTGAATGCATGTATATAAGGCAGCTACACCTGCTGACTGTCATCCTACACCCTCTTCAATGAGCGGCATAGGAAAGACAGGGCCCCTTGGAACAAATGATGTTGTGAAACAACAGTCAGAAGTGCTGAAAAAAGACTTTAAATGTCTGTTGGAAACTGTCAGCTCTCTAAATGCAGAGGTGTTCATCAGTGGCCCTCTACTGCCAGTCAAAAGAGGAGTGAAGAGATTCAGCAGATTGTTTGCACTGAACACCTGGCTTTCAACTGTCTGTATTGACCATTCTGTCAATTATATTGACAACTTTAACTTTTTCTGGGACCACAGACATCTTTTTAAGGCAAATGGAGTTTGTCTGATCAAGTCAGGAGTGAAATTGTTTATCTCTAACGTATTCAACTGCCTACGTCATCAATCTGTTCCCTCTGCCAAGGACAAGCAACAAGAGGAATCAAAACAGGAGAAAGACACAACACATCGCGCAGAAAACCTTGAAAATCTATCACTGCACCCGCCTGTGGAATGTCTTGATTATGGGAGACAAATGGAGGAGTCTCACCGCCCTTCACCCCCCCTATCACCTCTGAGGATACTCTTCCTTCACCCAACAGCTCTCTCAACTCTCCGTTCACCCTTTCACCCTCGCCCACCCTCCTGGAGATCGCTGAACACACGAAGGAGATACAGAGGGTTGGCACTGATTCCTTCCTGGAGTTCAAAGACCAAACTAAGGCGATACGCAGGGTTGGCAGCATGTCCTTTACCCCCGCTCCTCAACGACGGCCACCAAAATCTCCGCAGAGACGCGCACCATCTCCCCCGTCTTCATCACCGTGCCTACGTCAACCACCTCCCCTCCCTTCAAGAAAGCATCTGCAGTCTCTGAAGTCTGATAAGGATGTGTGTGTACAAAACGCAACAAACTCTTACTGATATGTGCTGGGTTCAGGCTCAAGGGTGTATGGCACTCTCAACTCTTTCCAGGACATGCCAGGGCCCTGCCTGCCAGTAGCTTTGCCGATATCTGTGTTGATAGGTAATAGATTAAGAGCGGTGAATCAGCTTAGAAACAGGAAGTGCTCAAACGTTTGTGTGAGTTTATCAAATTTAGCAGTGATTCCATGTCAGCCACAGCTTGTCACAAAAAATCTTACTGATAGTGTATCTAAAAAACTTAAACTAGCTTTATTAAATGTCAGGTCTCTGGCAGGAAAAACATTTTTAATCAATGATTTTATCACTGAGCACAATCTTGATTTTATGTTTTTAACGGAAACTTGGATTGAACAAAATAACAGTGCAGCTGTTCTTATCGAATCAACCCCTCCCAACTTTAGTTTTATGAGTCAGGAAAGAATGCATAAGAAAGGGGGTGGAGTTGCTATTTTGTTCAATGATTCCATTGCCCTCCTTCTCGATGGGGCGTACACCTCTCTCTCGATGGGGGCATACACCTCGCTCTCGATGGGAGCTGCATCGAGCAAAAATCCCCAGATACCCCACCTGCTGGTCAGGTATGGGACTGCTCTTCTTTCAATTGACAGTAAACCCCCAACTTGGTTAGGTGTAAGATCAATTGGGCTGTGTGGAACATCTGTCCATTCCCTGGACCTGGCTATGACTATGAGGTTGTTGAGATAAAATAAAACCCTCATGCCATGGTCGCGAAGCGGCTGAAGCGCTGTGGCCACACATTTGCTGAACGTGCGTGGGGACAGGGAGTAGTCGAAAGGTAGTCTGTTGTACTCGTAGTCTATCCCCTGGCAGGTGTGCGGCCTCGGTAGAATTCCAAGCTTCCTGGACATTGGAATAGTCCTTCGGCGGGACTCGATGACGTAGCATCCTGGAAATAGTGGCTCTGGAGCAGCCTTCCTCGACATTGAGAAACACCCCCAGTGTCCTGTCCATCCATTCTGTCAGTACACAGCTGAGCCTCCATTCCCCATAAAACTGTGTTAGGGGACATGCAAGCAGCTGTGGAGCCGCAGCTAAGAAGCTGTGGTACTCTCTGGTGGCCCTCTATCTTTTTTTAGAGTACCACAGCTTCTTATAGCTCCAGCTCCGCAGCTGAGTACTGACAGAATGGGTGGACAGGACACTGGGACTGGGTTACTCACTCCAGTTCTAATTTGGCTGATGCTGGTGCCAAATAAGCGCTCTGATCCGGTGAGGTGGGGGCATCTTGCGGAAGAGCAATCAGCGATACGCCCAACACACCCATGTTATTTGCAGCCGCCCTGTCATGCGGCAGCGGGTAAAGTAACCTGTGTTCACAGTTTCCAGCTATAGTGTTATAGCAGAAAGTTTAATACAGCGTATTTCTGGTATATTCATTTAATGTCACATGATATTCCATATGATGTGTGTTACGGAGTTGGGTCACACACAGTTAGAGAGACAATGGTCGTCCTGAATTATCAATAGATGTGTTCATTTTAAGTGAGCTGACATTGAGGTTGTAGGAAGTTCAGAGAAGGCCTTAGGTTATAAAAACAGTTAACCTTTGTTAGTTGACCACTCCTAAAGGATGTCATGAGATAAGCAAACTTTCCATATCTGGAACATACAAGTATAGCATTCAGAGGCAGAACATGTGATATCGTGTGTTAGCTAATGTAAGGAGATGGGGCGAACCAGACGGAGTCAACGGCTGCTGACTCATTGCCTAGGGTTCGCCCAGGAGTGATACCGGCCAATGGAGAACTACCAACTCACTGTCTAGGGCTCGCAGCAACAAGGGATGAGCAGCAGCATCCACACTGCTACAATCATCTTCTTCGCCATGCTGTGAATACTCTGGCAGAGGAGGTTCTAGGCAAGAAGATCATACCTTATGTTGGGCCACGAAAATACACTGGTAGATTTGATTTGCTTGTAGTATACTAATAGCCTACCATTTTATCACTTGCATTATGTTTTCTGATTGATATGCAAATAACATCATCTAAATATCAAGAGTAATTAGATTAAGTCATTTGTATTTAAAATGATATTATATATATGATGGTGTATTATCTAATTGTATTTTTATTTGATTTTAGAGAGGAACTGATGGGAGTGGAGTACCTTTTCCAGCAAACTGGTCAAGTTCTTCAGGACTACAAGCTGGCCATACAAGAGTCAGAGAGCAGCGAGGTGGCAATAGAGGTTCATGAAGGTCATGCTGAACCTGAGGAGTTTCAGGACTTCACTGTCTCCACCTTCAAAGGTTACCTGCTGCCTCATCAAAAGCACCGTCCTCTGTATCTCCGTCTCCATCCACCAGCACCCTGTCCTTGCGGTCTGTGGTCCCTCCTCAATCCTCCACCAGCACCCTGTCCTTGCGGTCTGTGGTCCCTCCTCCATCCTCCACCAGCACCCTGTCCTTGCGGTCTGTGGTCCCTCCTCCATCCTCCACCAGCACCCTTTCCTTGCGGTCTGTGGTCCCTCCTCCATCCTCCACCAGCACCCTGTCCTTGCGGTCTGTGGTCCCTCCTCCATCCTCCACCAGCACCCTGTCCTTGCGGTCTGTGGTCCCTCCTCCATCCTCCACCAGCACCCTTTCCTTGCGGTCTGTGGTCCCTCCTCCATCCTCCACCAGCACCCTTTCCTTGCGGTCTGTGGTCCCTCCTCAATCCTCCACCAGCACCCTGTCCTTGCGGTCTGTGGTCCCTCCTCCATCCTCCACCAGCACCCTGTCCTTGCGGTCTGTGGTCCCTACTCCATCCTCCACCAGCACCCTGTCCTTGCGGTCTGTGGTCCCTCCTCCATCCTCCACCAGCACCCTTTCCTTGCGGTCTGTGGTCCCTCCTCCATCCTCCACCAGCACCCTGTCCTTGCGGTCTGTGGTCCCTCCTCCATCCTCCACCAGCACCCTTTCCTTGCGGTCTGTGGTCCCTCCTCCATCCTCCACCAGCACCCTTTCCTTGCGGTCTGTGGTCCCTCCTCCATCCTCCACCAGCACCCTGTCCTTGCGGTCTGTGGTCCCTCCTCAATCCTCCACCAGCACCCTTTCCTTGCGGTCTGTGGTCCCTCCTCCATCCTCCACCAGCACCCTTTCCTTGCGGTCTGTGGTCCCTCCTCCATCCTCCACCAGCACCCTGTCCTCACAACAATCCACCTCAGTCGATGTAATGACCAATTTACCTTTCTTATGTTTATTTACATGCTTGTAACACAATCTGGGGTATGTCAGCTACAATTAATAGCATTTGTTGTTGCTATCAAATATGTTTGAATTATCTTTCTTTTTAGGATTGTGTTGCCACATTAAGACATTAAGAAAAAGGCATTTTAAACAGTCATTAAAAAGCAACACAATCTACCTGCATTGTATTACTCTAAACATGTAATAACGTGCTTTAACCAGTAGGTGATTTGGGTTAAAAAGCTGTCAAGTTTACAGTGTTAACAAAATAAAATATACTGCTGTTTCTGGTTTAGTTTACGACGGAAATATTTAGTTATTGTTTTGATATTTGTAACACAAAAGCGATGGAAAAAACCCACAGCAACACAGAAGAGATGGTCTTAACATGACCCAGCGGTCTAGTAGTTATTACAAAACAATAATATCAAAACAAAATATTACTAACTTTATTGTGAAATTCAAACTGAACGGTAAAAGAATAGTTTCCGGTCTATTCTGAGCCCGATCTCTGTAGATAAAGAAAAATAAAGAACTACGACAGATGTGTAATATATTTAATGCAGCCGAACCATTTATTACAATGCATTCATGTGATGACTTTCAAAGAGTAAAGCAAGCACTGCTGAATAAAGTATGATTTTATCTTTTACGAAACGTTTTTGTTCATATTGAATGCAGTTGGAGGTCAACCAATCACAGAGATTGAGAACTAATCACGGGGTGTGTCAAACAGAGCACATGTTGTAGTCCTAAACGATAGCTGGGGATTCTGGGTAGTGTGTCTTCTGCCATCCTTTACTCCGAAAAAATATTCGTTTCTCCGAATCGAAGGGGAAAAATACAAAAGCATTGCACACAATTTAAACCAATCAATGTTGTGTAATTAACAAGGATACTCTGGTGTTTTTGAGTCGATGAGTAGTGCAGATATCACTGTAAAATCAATCGACAGTAAGGGGAATACTTCTCTGTTATCCAATGGGAATGGACGCTCACATTGCCTTTAAGGGCAGCCGACACAAACGAATGCCGTGCTTCCATGAGCGTGAAATCCCGCCGCAGATGGGAATACATTGCAATCAGCTGAAAGCTATTTGCGTCCCTTTATGAAGCTGAAGGAGCCTAGGAGCGTCACAACTGCACGCCACGAGACCCTGACCAAACGTCGCTCCTGGACGATTATGGAGTGAGAGTGTGTTGTTTCCACATGTTTGATTGTCATTAAAAATTAAAAATAAATAAAAAAATATATTTAAAAAAATATATTTTTATTTTGAATGAAGAAGGTAAATATTATATAATTGGTATCAGTAAAATATATAATCTACTGTAAAATCTCGTTTAAAATTGTTTTACGATGTCTAAAGTTACTGATAAGTCACATGTTTCCTGCCTGGCCGCAGCGTGTATCATTACCCTCTCTCTTCCGGGCGGTAGAAAGGAGCCCTCAGCCAGAGCAGCAGCAGCCAACAAGCTGACTGTTGCTATCTGTATACTATGCCGCCGAAACAATTTCAGCCAATCAGCGTCGTCAGATCTGATGCTCAAAGGGCGCCGTGTCAGCGCCCTGGCCTGTGTGTCTGTGAGTTGTTTGGACTCGTATCCAAGGTGACGCTACAGTAGTTGTCGAGGATGGCTGCGTCTCGATGCTAGTGGATCGCCGGAGCTGTAGATTAACATTTACATGCTTATTGTAGTTGTAAGGGCAGGGCCTGTAGCACCATGGAGCTATGTGTGGGCTGGACCTGTATTTTACAGGAAAGGAGTGAGCAGAGGGTGGAGTTGTCCATTCTTGTTCAGTTTTGATCTTCCTCATCCTCAAACTTTGAGTTGCTCGCGCTGCTAAAGAGACGCGCTACCATGGAAACCAAACAATGGTGTAGCTGTATTAAAGTCAGAGTGGAAACAGTCGTGAGTAAATCTGATTTTGTCAGAAATCGGGAGAAATATGACCCCGGGAAGAAACCGGGGAGAGGGCAATGAAATCGGGAGTCTCCAGCGAAAATCGGGATGGTTGGCAAGTATGACACACACACACACACACACACACACACACACACAACACACACACACACCCACACACCACACACACACACACACACACACACACACACACACACACACACACACACACACACACACACACACACACACACACACACACACACACACACACACACACACACACACACACACACACACACACACACACACACACACCACACACACACACACACACACACACACACACACACATAATGTTCGTATTTAGTCTCCTGATTTTAAATGGGAATTAAATCATTTGAGTGTTCCCAAAGCACCAGTGTTCTGCAGTTTGTGTGGGCCTACTGTACTGTTGCACAGTTTTGGAAGATTCATAGCTAACCACACTGAAGATTATGGATTACCCCCCCTCTAACATCACCAGATAATTTAAGGGGTCATTTCTCAAACATTTCTTCTGGGGGAGGATCCCCCCGGACCGCCTTAGTATGGTTTGCTCCATAGGCGGCGTGTGAGGCTCAGGTTTGGGAAGGCTAAATAACTTTATTTACCTGACGCTGCCCGCCTCCGGCGTCTATAGAAAAGAGATCAACTCAGTGTGCGGAGTTTAAATCTCTCAAGTCATATTACAGGATTAGGAAATACAGTTTAAACTGCTGTATGCAGAGAAGACGCCGACGTGTCGCACTTATCATCAATCAGATCATCGATCATATAATATCATAATATATCATATTTCCTTATCTGAGTCAGCTTCTCCAGCCGTATCTGCCCGTGCAACACTTACAGCGTCACATACTGTATGCAGAAGTATTATTTTAAGCAACACATTATGTTGACGAAACACTCGAGTCAAATGTAATTAAAGTCAGATCCACTCGTGTCTTAGACGGGGCAGTGATATCATACAACTATACGCTTTCAAACACTCGGTAGGCCTAGTTATTTTTTAACCAGTTGTTCTATATTCACCTTGCAGGTGCAGCTCTGTGGCTTGTATCCTGGATTATATGTTTAAGTCATGGATGTTTAAAGCTCATATTTGTCTAATATTAGTTTACTTTTCATTCATGAAGTATGACGCTGCGCTGTCGGTACACTTGTCCCGGTTTGTGATTGGTCAAATGTAGCTAACCCCGCCCCTTTCACGTGAATCCGCTCTCAGCTGGTGAGAGAAACCCTGGCTTGATTTACTGAGTTGATAACCAGCGTCGTAGGACCGCTTAGCGAGATCTCGTTTGTTAGTTTGTTGTTGTTAGTTTGTTTGTTACTCAAACAGATCCAGGATATGTTGAACTGGCTTCGTAGTACAGGGCACAGGTGGCTAGCAGCGCTAATGTCAAAGACACAGACATTATACATTATATTTGTATTTTACCAGGATGCAGTGACACAAATAAGGCTTAGCCTTCCCTAGCCTACAGCACCCGCCGCCCCTGGTTTGGTCCCTATTTCCATAGCCCCACCAAAAATATTTTCCACCAGCCGCCACTGGCTAAAACCTAATACAATGCATATTATTTTATGTTTATTCTTTCGTAATTGTATTTATACTGTATGTTCAAATGTAATGTTTAAATGTTAAAACATCTCACTTCTGCACACTATTGTACTGAAGCTGCATTTCCACCACATGCTACGGCTAGACTTGCCAGGTGCTTTCCACTGCTTTTCCTCTTTCAACTGCGGAAAGTAGGCTACCTTGTCAGTGCAGGAGTTGACAATCAGCTATCAGAAGCAACAGCAGTTGAATGTTACATGTAAACTGGGATTTGCTGAAACATTTCAAAGGCAAACACACTTTAAATGTTGCTGTTGCCCACTTACTTTTGTAAAAAATCTTGTTGTATCTGTAAATCAGCTCATAATTGTTTTCAGGTAAATCAACTTCAGAGTCAGAACACTGAACCCCTTATTTAAACTTTGTTTAATGCACTAAAAGCCAAATCCAGAATTGTTTTCCCTCGTCCATTAATTTGACTGAGCCAACACCGGCCATCACTTTGCTGATTGGAGGAGGGGCTTATGGGAAAGGCAAGCGTGCACGCTCTATGGGCCCAGATATGGTACTTTTGCTCTTGCGAGTCAGGCCATTTTGGCTTCATGTGCCACTGAGAAGTGTTCCTATGATTAAACGGGGTCACACCTCCAATGCTGCATCCGAGTCTCTCCATCCATCAGGTCAGGAGAAACAACAGTTTATCCAGATGTTCTTCTGTAAACTGGCAATTTAGGTAATCATTTAGCTTGGTGTGTATTTTGCCCAGACAAAATGTTTCCATGTCTCAGTAGTTTGCTTGTTTAGTACTGTGGTATCCTGTGTCAAACAAAACTCCAAGAACAGTTGCCATGTTGTATAAAAAACACGATGAGCCTCTGAGTTATTTTTCAGAGCAATACAGTACATCACATCGGCCTTTCTGTTTTGTAGTTATATTTGGCAGATTGACAGACAAAGCAATAAGTGGGAAATTATGAAAAGCAACATTGATTTTTTTGGAATGTAGAAGAATAAGAGGCAAAATGTAAGTAAAAATTATGTGTAAAAATTCTGAAATGTTTCCATTCTTGACATAGTAGATTTCAATTAATAATATAATGCTGTATTTCAGGTTTTTCTTACACTTTCAATGTGTCTAATTTTTATTCTATTCCGATGGCATGTTTTGTTATTCAGCACGACGGGGTTAAATAAATGTAAAAAAAGATGCAGTCATTCTATCAAGCTACGTCAGCCATGCCTCTCAGCTTTGTTAGTTACAGCTGGTAGATTTGTAGGTATTAAATGACCTGATCAGACACACATGTTGCTGTCATAGTGAGCATTTTATATGTGCAGATTGTTCCAGCTTTGGTGGATGTGATCCTTACTGAATCTTTATTCTTGCAATTGTCGGAGACAAGAGTAAAATGCCTTTCATTGTGTTTGTGTTAAAGGTGGGGTGGGTAATTTTGGAGAAACCAGCTCGAGTGCGCTTTTTCAAAGCACTTAAGATATTCATTGCTATCGGGATGTTATAATATAATATAACAAAAAGTGTATCTCGAGCAGGTTTCTCAAACGTACCTACCCCACCTTTAATGTCTGCAGAAGGCGAGCTGTATAGCAGAAAAGCAGGCAGCGAGGGATTGTCTTTTGGAGTATGACTACGAGAGTCGGGGCTCCTCTGCTGGCTCAATGAGCTGCTGCAGCCCCCTGGAGTCTGACAATGATCTGCACTTCCTCGATGACCTCGAATCAAAGTTCAAGACCCTGGCTGAGATCTGTTCTCCACCGAAACCTCCAACAACTCTGAGACATCAAAGCATTGTCCCCCCAGAGGTGGATACAATTGACCAAGTAGCAGGGCTCTCATTGGAGATTAAAGCCAACAATTTATGTGGCAAGAGCCTAGTCGCGCATTCAAGATGTCGGTATCAGTCAGTCCACGGATATTGTGAGATCCCACAGAGCTTCACCGGCAGCATGCATGGGCAAACATCCAACAGTGTCATGGGATTCAATGGAACAGCTTCCAGCAGTCAGCTAGGCTGTCGTCACACAGCATCCAATGGCAGCCTCAGTCACCTCTTGTTAGTCCTGTTAGCTTGTGTTAGAAATTAAAATCAATGTTTGACAGCATAATGTAGCTTAAACATACCGTCAGTTTAAATGCTATTTTATTCTGGAAAAAAACGGAAGTTCTCAATACCAAGCTTTTATTCTGAAAATCCTTCATCTCCGGTTAGCATTTAGCATGTGGCTAATATACCATTTCCTATAGATGTGAATTTAGCAGCGAAATGACACCGAAACCTACTGATTTAACACTACAACTAATTGAACCAAGAGATTATTATTGCTGAATATTAAATGAAGGTACAATTTATTTGAATACGTTATTGTTTACAGACGTGGTTAGCATGAGACAACATCCGGAACTACCGGAAACCAAAATGCTGTGAAGTATTTCCTGTATTTTTTAGAGTGTTGATTTCAGCGTTTGAAATGTATTTAGATGAAAAGTCATCAAGATTAGGAGGAGAAGAGGCGTGTCTAGTTATAGAATGAATGTAAAATGTCGAAATCCTCCGTTTAACGCAATATCTGACACAGAAGAACGAGGGGGAAGTCTCCTACGTCACCACAGCCCATAGAGGGGAGGAGCAAACAGCCAGCAAGCGGGAAGGACGAATGCTTGTGGGCGCTCTTCTGGACGGCCGACCACTGCGAGAGGAAGCTGCAGCCTTTCTCTCCTGACTGAACAATCTTCTGCTTGTAACATAACCGCGCCTTTTTTAT
This sequence comes from Harpagifer antarcticus, assembly GCA_902827135.1. NCBI lineage: Eukaryota > Metazoa > Chordata > Actinopteri > Perciformes > Harpagiferidae > Harpagifer > Harpagifer antarcticus. Next base: position 66,654 of record CADEHL010001382.1, read on the forward strand.
TAATTAAAGTACCCATTTGAAACTTTTCAGAGACTCCATTTAGTCTCCTTTTTAAAGCTTCTCTCCTGGACGCGAGAATAACGAACACAGTTATCAATTGGTGACCAGCTGACGTGAATTTCGTTGGACCGGGAGAGACTAACAAGCAGCTGTTTTCCGGAGACGCGGCATCCGTTCGACACAACGAGCTCGAACAAATTCGCTAAGAGGAAACCTGTTATATCGAATTCCTCATAGATTATGCAGGACAAAATAGGTTTGTGTGTTTGACGGAGGCCAGCGGATCCTGAAAATAGCTGTTCATTTAATGTTAAAACAACCAAAATTGATAAATATAAGCATCCTATACCTCGTGGCGCTGCTCTGTCGCAAGCAGGGTGAGTTCACACTTTCTTTTGTTCTTCTATTTAACCCTGCATGCTATTAATTTGTGTGTGTGTTGTATTTTAAATATATATGTGTACTTCATTGTACTTCGGGTAGGTGTCTTGTTGCGTTTTCATGTAGGTGTCTCTTGTTACGTTAGTAGTTAGTTAGCCTATGACGTAAGGATATATAAGTCCATTTAACGATTTGTGTTAAGATCTATGAGACATAGCGAATCGGTTAAAGGTGGGGTAGGTAAGTTTCAGAAACCGGCTCGAGATCGCTAGAATTTGAAAATACACAACCGGAGAAAATCTGCCACTTCCTTATAGAGCCCCTCCTCCAACACACACGAACGCGCACACGACCAATGAGGGCACGAGATAAATGTGTGCCCCGATGGAAGGCTGACAGGCAGGTAGGCCATCCAGTTACTTTAGCCGGGCCGGCTCAGATGATTGGTCGTGCTTTTTACAGTATTACGGCTTCCACAGATTACATTTTATTATGGATTTGTTGTCAAAGCACTTCAGATATTCATTGCTATTGGGATGTTAAGAGCATTCCATGGAATATAACAAAAAGTGTATCTCGAGCCGGTTTCTCAAACTTACCGACCCCACCTTTAAGCACCTTGTAAATGAAAATCAACAAGGTATAGCGAATCAACCCAGGGTTGAGTAACTGAAGTCAGGGCTAGTCGATAACAGTTGAGAACTGTTTTAAAAAAAGGTCTTTGAGTAAAACGGCTTGATTAAGGTGTAAGCCTTTATCAGTGGTCAAACTGTTCTATTTTCAACCAAGATATTGCAGGTGGAATACGGTATTTGGAGTTACAGCAGCATTACGTTAAATAGACGACGGTCATTTAATAGTCGCTGATAGGTTTCCATATTGCTCCCACCTAACGTGTCTAAATTGCAACAGTTAACCAATAGTGGACTATAAAGTCAATTATTACGTAGATAGGTTTATAGCTTATGCGTAAGGGTTCCTAACTTTAAGTGATGATATCAATAAGATAAAGCCCATTTTTCATAGTAAAATAGATAGAAATGTTATTTTAAACTAAGTGTTGTTTTGGCTTGTATTTCAGGTTTTATAATACCAAACCAGTGGTTTCCTTTGTTACAGTTCGTTTAAAGATCACCCCGCCATTATTTAAACTCCTCTCTGAGAGCCACATGGTCTACTTTCAAATCTCTTTGTCTACAGGTCAGAGTTCGAAATAATCGGGTGCCATCTTGTTTACACCCCACATGTTGATAGACAGGGGCCCTGTCTCAGGTCGACTATTTTCATTTCCTCGCTCCTCGGTCTCACCGGAAGTTGATTTGTCTGCGCCATCTTGAGTACCGTCCCATGGCTCTTATTTCTGCCGGAGGACCGAGGATCGAGGATCGAGGAGCGATAATGGAGGAGCGATAATGGAGGAACCACCAGTCCATCCTCCGATCCTTACTTAATATACAAAAAATTGGTGCAAGAGGATTGGTGCTTTGATAACTTAATAATTCCATTCACCTATTTAAGAAACATGTCACCAAAAGACACCGTAGCTTGTAGGAACAAGACAAGGAGAAGGGAGGTGAAACTTCCAAAGAAGGCAGGGCAGACACCTCCAACAATTCAAGCTCAGGAAGAACCAGAGACTGCAGGGCAGACACCTCAAACCGTTAAATCTCAGATGGTGCCAGAGAATCAGATGCAGAACCAACAGGAGGTTTCCGAGGAGGCAGAGGCAGAAGACGTTTACGGTTTGAGGGATGTTACCATTGCAGCCAAATGGGTCATTGGACCAGAGATTGCCCGCAACTAACACCCACCACATGCACCAAACAACGGCCCTCCATGTAGTTACCCCGGGGGAGGTTTCCATGATTACGACAGAAGCAGGGGGTCTCAGGGATGTCAAAGACGAACAGCATTGCCAAACATGAACCAAATGCCACTGACAGCCTGGTATCAACCACAACAACGAGGAAGCTCAGAGGGCCAGACCACCAGGTGATTCATCCTCAGCCCAAGGGTATTTTGAAAACCAGCTACATTGAGCCATATCTGTCAACACAGGAGGGAGAGGTTGAATGTTATTTAAAGAGATAGTGAGTAGCATATTGCATTTACACATAAAGCATCCACAGAGTAGTAGAAGATTAAAACATAGAACATTTAGCAGACTATTTTTGTAATTATGAGAAGGATAGAGATTACGAGTGATGTTGTTCCCCCACACAGAAAACTATTGTGTCCACACAGCTAGTGAGGTCAAGACGATGGGTTTCCACCCAAAATATGAAGACGGAAACCTAGTACTCGTCCAAGAAGGAGAATCCTTACCAAGTCCTCCTGTTTACACCGACTACAGTTCAAGGGGCGGCGATACACCTGACGTGGAGCTGTTGAGACCTAAAAACAGAAACTCGATTCTGCTGTGGTGAAGTCTGGCTACAAAGGGAGGTGTCCGATAGGGTCACTTGTCTCAAACCAAAAACCCAGCAGAACTAGAGAGTGACTGTTAGCGGGAGAACAGTGACGGAGCGACAGAAACTGGCACAACATTTTCCAGCCAGTGCATAGATGGACCCCGTCAGAAGACCGGGGCTGTGTTTAAAGGGGAACTTCATTTATTGTTAGTGGAAGTGTAGTTTTTTTAGTCGAACAATTATGTGATTTATGGAGTCAGATTACATTTTTCTCATAAACATAATGTTATAATCAGTCTGAAGTATCTGTTTTAAGGCATGAGCAGCAGATTAAACACAACACTGATTAAGAGCTTGGATGAAGAAGTTGTAGGGGTTTTACAACAGTTTCAAGAATCAGTTTTTATTTGTTTATTCTTGAGTAACTTTCCTGATTTATAATGTAGTGCGTAAGGCAATATCTAATTTTGAGTGAGGGGCACCAGCCCTTCATGCAGGTCACCCTCTGTGAGAATAGTTCGTATTTTCCCTCTAGTTTAGAGCAATATTATGTTATCATATCTTTGTTCAGCAGTAACAACCAATCCTCTAATCCTAGAATTATTGAGACGCATTAGCGACACCAGGGGTATTGTTTTTCGCAGCAACAATGATGCATAATACCAGGACAAAAGCCATTGTTGAAACAAGTAAACCATTTGTTGTGCTAATGGCAGATTTTAGTGAATGTCTTTATACCATCAGAAAACTATACATCATACGATATGTTTTGTACGCCTTATGGGTACACGGAGAAGGTATATTTATTAAATGCAACGTTATGGGTTTTACATGTCCTGTTCAGAATAGGGTAATCATTGCAATATTAATTGAGCATGTTATGCTCAAAGGAGGGAGTGTCATGATTATACAGATATGTTGATTTCAGCGACGTTGTAGTTAATAAATAATAACATGTAGTTAACAATAGGTCTCATAACGACAAAAGGTATGCCGAAGCTTGGGCCTCCTCCAAGGAGGGAGTGGTCCAGTTTTAGATATTAGACGAATAGAAGTAATATTATCCAAGTTTTGTCTACACAGGCTAGGAAAGCTACAGAGATACCAGACGAGACACCAGAAGAGACTCCTGTTCGACCAGGTGAATGGGTGAGGGGGAAAGTTCAGAAAAGACAGTGAGCTGATCCCCGGTGGACGGAACAGTGAGAGGTTGTAACGAACTTCACACGCGCTCCGGTTTAAAGGTAAAGACAAAGGAGCAAATTGACACCACCTCACACATTGTCACCCTTCACTGGCAACTTCCAGAACATTATTGGGAGTTAGGACTGATTTGGCAGAGCTGAAACAAAACAATAAATAGAAATAAGATAAAGAAACAGCTCAAAAGACGAATTGTCTATAGATTTTTATAGATTGTATACATTACATTACATTTAAAAAAAATAGGTTTTCACTAAAGTGAAAACCTATTTTTTGTTTTACACCTGAAAAAGAGTCCAATTGTTGTATACGTTATTATAGTACCCATTATTTAAATTCTGTAACTGACACAACCAGGGATAAAATAGAGATGATGTCAAGAACAAAGCCAAACCAATTGTGGGGTCCCCTAGGGATAAGAGTCAGAATAGCATTGTTGATAGTGCTCATTACACTTGGCACCTTTCTGGTTGGATGGGGAGTACAATATCAAGTAAGACATGGATCCATTAGTCCACTCATAGAGAATGCCCACATCACTAACAAAACTCCAGCTGAGTTTCAGAGACTTTCACTTATCCCCAGAGCCAGAAGATCAGCTGAGCAACAAGAGGAGGATTTAGAAATACTCGTTCCCAAAGGTGAGGCGGTTATAATCAAGATGATTCACCCCCATATATGCAGTTCTTGTATCAAATGATGAGATGGGTTTAAGTGATCGGGATATGTAAGTCATGGGGATTTACAGATTAGTGGAATCTCCAAATACACTGGATCCATGTTTTAGTCTGTACCAGAAACACCCCCTGTTAAGTTTATGAACAACCGACCGGTGACCTATCTGAGCACAATTATTGAAAATGATTACAGTAGAAACAGGCTACTAACCCACAAGTACAGCTTTGTACGTACAAACTCTATGAACAAAATTCCCCAGCAGATTGTGGCGACATTGCAGATATGTCCAGTCACAAGTTACTTATGTTCTAAATACTAAAAACAGTGAGATTTAAAGTGATGGAGAAAATATGGGGACGTTCTTTTATAGGGTGTGAAATATGTGGTGCTTGAAACATGTAGGTATTTCAATTTATGGAAGAAGATGGTTTCCTGAAAGAGTTATTTGGAGTAGCCATGTTACAGTGGGTGAAAACAATGTTTAGGGATATGGCAAAACCATTAGTAGACATTAATTGGGTTTAGATGATATTTAACATCTAAGACAGATAGTAAGATTAGGAAAATAGAGTGGAAAGGATCGGATTTATTTTACCTCAGTGTGTTAGAATTAACTATAGGTAATGCGTCCCGAGATCTCTCTCTCTCCGCCTGTCAGAATGCTACGACCCCATCTTCCAAGCAGTCAAAAGACCTCACCACAGGAGACTCCTCCTCCTCCTCCATTGAACAGACAGAGAACCAGAGCTGAACCAACAATGATGACACTGCATCCAGAACCATCTCCACCTGAGGCATCCAGAACCAAAACCAGGTGACATAAAAAGGCATACTCTCATCGGTCCCCAACAGGACATGAAGTTCCAAGCTGAGCCACGAGATTTGGCACAAGAGCAGAGTGTGGGACATGAGAGCGGAATACGCCATCCATGCAACAGCGCAGAGACTGAAAAGGAGGAGATGAAATGCAAAGCAGCTGGGCCACTGAAAAGAGTTGCAGCAGAAGGGTCCAAGAGCGGATGGACTGAGGAGAAGGTGGACGGAGGAGAGGACAGGACGGAGGAGTTGGCATGGTCTAGCAGAACGTGAGGGGGTCGTGGCTTGATACAACCAGAGGGGGAGAGAAGGAAAACGGGAGTGAGTGAGTTTACACATAAACACACTGATTCACAAACGAGAAATACGTAAAAAAAACAATTTATTAGCCATGAATTAATCGATTGGTACATTTATAAAGTAAGAAAGAGGAAACTATTAAATAATCCTAAAAACACACTGAGGGTAGAACATATTATTCAATCTTTACATCATATATAAACAAATTATTCTTTAAGAGATTCCAATTCATGTGCGAATTTGGGGAAGATTTAATTTGTTACAATATAGATATACAGTTTAAAGGGATAGTTTTAGTAACCACTCTATAAAAGCAGACAAATCTTTATTTGAATGGAAAATGTTAAAGGTAGAGCTAGTGCCAATGATAGTATTCCAATCTAGAGTATTGATTTCACCATCGTAGCATGGTTATTACCACAGGAGAGGGAGTAATTATCACATGCTCGGGCACCCAAGGTTCCACACACTGTTAAAGGGGTTAGCATAGTTCTTCAAGGAGACCAGAATTGAAGATAAATTAGTATAATGAGTTATTGATATTCCACCGGTTTACACACCATTTCAGGGACTGTATCACTGCATTAGAACAGACCACTCAAAGGTACTGAAGTAGGAACTTTTAAGTGATGAAATTCTACAACTGTTGTAACTGACCAACATCTTCTCCCAGAAATGACAGTCTAGAATTCCGTATCCCAGAGTAGGTGTTTGGTGGTATCGTGGAACTAAAACCTTGTACTCAGTCTTGCCACAGGATTGGACTGGGACCTGTGCACTAGCACAGCCAGTGATGTTTTAAATCAACATGACGAAACACCCCAAAGCCAGTAGGGCTAAGAGACCAGTCCCAGGGGGAGTTTAGGCTCCACAGTGTACAAGGATAACATAGGGCGCCCAGAGGAGGCCTAGATGTTCCATTCCTTGTCCTAACGAACCGATTGATTCAAACGGCCTCTTCTAGAGAACATATTACTTTCATATCTTAAATGGTATGAAAGGAGGGAGGGTACATTTCTCATGAGGAGACAGTTACAAATGCTAGCAGAACAGGACAACCCACCGCCATATACAGATGTTGAGGAAAATTATGAGTTAGTTTGAATGATGTTAAATGATATGAAGGGATGAGATTGTTCAATGAATGTCCAGCCAATGTGACACTTTAAATGATGAAATCATGTGAAGAAGTGAGCAAACTAAAATGCTAAAATGGAGTGAATCCATTTCAATTTATTTTACACTATTCCAAGATAGTTTGTTTTATTCTTCATTATTTTACACTATTCTAAAATGGTAGATTTCATGTTTTATAAATCATTGCTATTCTAAAATGGTTAGTTTCTTTTCACTTTGTAAAAACAAGTGCCTTAACACTGAGCGTGGTCTGAGAACGGTTTCTGTGAAAGGAGGGAGAAAGAAATGTTCTGATACCAAGCCATTGCTACTATTTTGAAGAATGATATTGAATGTTAACACTAGAAGTTATGCACAAGGGGACACTTTTATGTTTAAGCACAAAGTATCTTTTTTGTTGAGTTGAGGCTATTCGAACCATTCCATTTTGATTGTATGTTTTTGATATGAGTTATGTACTATGCAGAGTTCAGATGAAGAACTCATAGATTTTAGTATTATACACATCTATTAGGTGTGTAAGGAGGGACTGTTAGAAATTAAAATCAATGTTTGACAGCATAATGTAGCTTAAACATACCGTCAGTTTAAATGCTATTTTATTCTGGAAAAAAACGGAAGTTCTCAATACCAAGCTTTTATTCTGAAAATCCTTCATCTCCGGTTAGCATTTAGCATGTGGCTAATATACCATTTCCTATAGATGTGAATTTAGCAGCGAAATGACACCGAAACCTACTGATTTAACACTACAACTAATTGAACCAAGAGATTATTATTGCTGAATATTAAATGAAGGTACAATTTATTTGAATACGTTATTGTTTACAGACGTGGTTAGCATGAGACAACATCCGGAACTACCGGAAACCAAAATGCTGTGAAGTATTTCCTGTATTTTTTAGAGTGTTGATTTCAGCGTTTGAAATGTATTTAGATGAAAAGTCATGAAAGAGATTAGGAGGAGAAGAGGCGTGTCTAGTTATAGAATGAATGTAAAATGTCGAAATCCTCCGTTTAACGCAATATTGGACACAGAAGAACGAGGGGGAAGTCTCCTACATCACCACAGCCCATAGATGATAGCGCAGAGTGAAGCAGGTAGGACCCAAACGCAGATAACACTTGATAATACCTTTATTTCAAGGTCTCTTATCTAATACATAAACTTTCAACAAACAAAACACTCTACGGTGAACCAGGTCACAAACAAAAGAAGCACCAACACTGAACACAGCACGAGACAAGACTAAATACAGGGAGGGATAATTACAAGACAAGACACAGCCGGGCAGGGGAGGAGAAACACAAGGGCCACAGGTGAACACAATCAGCTAACAGGTGAGGAAACTAACGACAGGAGGAAAAACACAGGGAAAAGGACCAGACAATAACCCAGGAGGAAAACATGACATAGAGCAGTGAAAACACCCAAACCTAGACATAGACCCGTGACCTGACATGACAACCGTGACAATAGAGGGGAGGAGCAAACAGCCAGCAAGCGGGAAGGACGAATGCTTGTGGGCGCTCTTCTGGACGGCCGACCACTGCGAGAGGAAGCTGCAGCCTTTCTCTCCTGACTGAACAATCTTCTGCTTGTAACATAACCGCGCCTTTTTATTAATTAAAGTACCCATTTGAAACTTTTCAGAGACTCCATTTAGTCTCCTTTTTAAAGCTTCTCTCCTGGATGCGAGAATAACGAACACAGTTATCACTTGCTGCCCTCTCCTGTTCAGGTGATCGTACCACAGCAGCAGCAGCCTGTCTACTACATCAGCTCCACTGTGATGCAGCCGATGAACTACATAGTTCAAACACAGCTGCAGAGCACCAGGCTGCTGGCTGAAGCTCCTGTCAGCAGCCTGCAGACCATGATTCTGTACGAGGGGAACACTGCTGGGTCCCTACCTCTTGGTACAAACAAGAGGCGACAGAGTGGCACAGTAGGACCAGGGAGAGGGGACATGAATCCTGTGCTGATGCCAGTACTACATTAAAAAAAATAGCTGATTCATGAGGTTCATGCTAACATGAGATGCTAAAGGTGCTCCATTCTGTATAGTTACCATTAGACTGATTCGAGAAATTAGATGAGGCAGATTAAAGTTATGGTTAATAATCTATTAGTAATTAAAGGATGCCAGTAATGATGACAGTTATTGTGTTGAAATTACCTTATTCAAAAGGAAACTGCAAAGTTAAATGCACATTAAATAATTTAGTTTTTAATTTGTTCAATACACTTCTTTAAAAGTATAAAATGTTTTATTCTTAGATCTTATTAAGGCTAAAACCTAATACAATGCATATTATTTTATGTTTATTCTTTCGTAATTGTATGTATACTGTATGTTCAAATGTAATGTTTAAATGTTAAAACATCTCACTTCTGCACACTACTGTACTGAAGCTGCATTTCCACCACATGCTACGGCTAGACTTGTCTCGACTTGACTCACTTTTAGTACCAGGTGCTTTCCACTGCTTTTCCTCTTTCAACTGCGGAAAGTAGGCTACCTTGTCAGTGCAGGAGTTGACAATCAGCTATCAGAAGCAACAGCAGTTGAATGTTACATGTAAACTGGGATTCGCTGAAACATTTCAAAGGCAAACACACTTTAAATGTTGCTGTTGCCCACTTACTTTTGTAAAAAATCTTGTTTGAGTGAGAAAAAAAGACAATAATGATGGCAGTTAAAAAGTTTAAATTCAAAAATATATTTTTTTAATGTCTTTTTTGTTTAGGTTTTGTCAGCTAGCCTTAATGATTGAGGACATGCAGGAAAAGGTTTCAGATGACACATCATCTGATTCCAGTTGTCTTTTCAAGCACTAGATGGTAGCACACAACACACTAGAAGACAGCAGAGCAAAGTATCTGTTTTTAAAATGTTTAAATGCTTGAACTGATGAGGTTAATGTATTCCATGATGTGGAGTGTATATGGACGCAGGAAACAGGTTTGCAGTCACAGTCGAGTTTACAAGGTCTGATGGAGTGTAATTACTGGAAATTATACATTAAAACCAATGTCCTAGGTTGTAGCTGTACAATCTGTACTGTAACCCAAAATTGGGCAATCTTTTTGGTAAGTTCATTATGTAGATTTTGGTTGATTTTGAGTCATTACTGGTGCTATTTTGGAAATGTTCTGTTTCAGTCAGTGTTGAAGACGGTTTATTGTAAAGAGTTGTGCTGATAAACTATTCCTGTGATTGGTTTGAACTTGTCTTTGTGCCACCTTACATAATGTTTCTGACAGATGCTCTGGCATTTTACTCCACCCTTCCTAAATCCCCTCCTGTTGCTTTAAAAAAACGAATTATCAACTGTATTCAACTGGCAAACTAGCTCATATTCAGGATATTTATTTATTTATTGAATTCATAAAATAAACCTCTACTCCGGGAGATCGGGAAGAAAGCCCACAGGATTATCAGACACTCCCCACTCCAACAAACTGTTCTGTCTGCTGCCGAGGCAAGGCGGTACCACAGTATCAGGACAACACTAGATTCAGGAACAGTTTCATGCCACAGGCAATAAGACTGATAAACTCCCAAGCTTACGCTATTTGTATTGTTTTTTATTTGTTTTATGTCTTGTTTGTATATGTGTTGCTTTGTTGGAGGGGCCTGTGACTTAAGTTTTTCGTTGCATACCTACACTGTAGCTGTGCATATCACAATAGATCCTTTGAAGCCTTCAAACCTGTAATGTTCAAGGGCGATGATCAGCCTAGCTGATGGGTGGTGTGTGCAACACACCTGCAACAGTGCAATTAAACAAAATTAAATGTGGACTCTTTAACGTAAGATCTCTATTACCTGAAGCGCTAAATTACTTATTATCAGGCACAGGCCCCGGAGGTGGAGTCGCAGCCATCATCGACTCAAGAACCCTACACTGAAACTGAATTATAACTCTTTTGGAAGCCTTGTTCTTAGTCTCCAATTTGTTGTTGTTGCGGTGTACCAGGTAAATTGAGCACTGAGCTCAGTCTGTCCATATATTCCGCTTTATCTGTAAATGTTTAATAACTTTTAATATCCTGTTACTGGACCACAATCCATAAGGCAAACATTAGTCTACCCACCTCGAAAGTGCTATAGCTATAGGAAAGATACATACATAACTAGTTTTATGAGTCAGGAAAGAATGCATAAGAAAGGGGGTGGAGTTGCTATTCTGTTCAATGATTCCCTTCAATGCAGGAAGACATCTTATGGGAACTTTGCTTCTTTTGAATATGTGGCCCTTCAGCTGAAATGCTCCTCTCGAGCTCTGTTCCTAAATATCTATAGACCACCCAAATACTGTGCAAGCTTTTATGATGACTTTACTGAACTGCTGTCTATAGTGTGTATTGACTTTGACCGTTTAGTCATTGTTGGTGATTTTAACATCCATATTGACAACCCTCAGGACAGAGGGGCTAAAGAACTGTTTTGTGTTCTTGATAGCCATGGACTGACTCAGCATGTGACGGAGCCCACGCACAATAAGGGGCACACTCTGGACTTAATTATCTCAAAGGGTTTGAATATCTCTGAGGTTGTGGTGACTGATGTTGCACTCTCTGATCATTCCTGTGTTTTCTTTGAGAGCTCTATTTCTGTTCACAAAAATGTTCAAAAAGAGGTAACCACAAAGCGATATTTAACTGAAAATACTATGGAAATGTTTACTCAGAATTTTTCTTCCACACTTGCCCCTGCTAACATCTCAGTAAATGAGCTAGTAGATCATTTTAATTCAAAAGTTAAAAATGTTATAGATGCCATTGCTCCAACTAAGGTAAAGGAAGTGACTGGGAAGAAAACATCTCCATGGAGAAAGGCCATGACCGTGAGAGCAGAAAAAAGAGAGTGTCGAAAAGCTGAACGCAGGTGGCGAAAAACAAATCTCCAGGTTCATTTTGAAATCTATGAAGAGAGACTTGGCCTTTATAATTTGGAATTGAAAAACGCACGACAGTCTTTCTTCTCTGACATCATTACCAAAAACAAAAACAACGCACGTGCCTTCTTTACTCATGATTTTTCTTCCACATTTGCCCCTGCTAACATCTCAGTAAATGAGCTAGTAGATCAGGGGGTCACAGGTTCAAACCCAACTGCAGTCAGCATGTCGTTGTGTCCCTGGGCAAGACACTTCACCCCAAATTGCTCCTGTGGGAATTTCCCACAGTACTGAGTATGTTAGTCGCTTTGGATAAAAGTGACATGTTACGTTCCCTCTTGGCTAGGGGTACAAAGGGAAGCGACACGACCAGTTTGGAATTGGTCATTGCTACCGGTGGTTTATTGGTAACCAAAACTTTGAACACAATAATGTACACGAACAGGCCTGGACCAACAACGGACCAAACTGTTACAATTTAACAAAAGAAGACTCCCAAAAGAGAGAGTTGCACAGTATGCTACAAAAGAAAGAAAGTATCTCACTTCAAAAGTGGAACAAAACGCTAAACAAAAGGAGGCTGTGTGGAAACACAGTGGTTGCTGATCAACCGGTGCTAGTCACCGGGGTCTAAGCAATACGTTCCCAAATGCTGATCTACAGGCGCTAAGCTAACCTGGGTCTAAGCTGTTTCACAATGTCAATATCCTAAATGCGGTTCTACAGGAGCTAAGCAGCCTGGATCTACGCAATACACACTCACAAACCCTATACTAAACACAGAATACCACGACACACTGCTAACCAGTGTGCTCGCACCGAACCCTACCGAATACACTGCTAAGCAGTCTAATGAATCACAACATACACACTGCTAGTCAGTCTACAGAATCACAGAATGAAAGCTTTGTCACAATGCGAGGGTTGAGGCATATGTCACACAATACAGAGCCTCCCGAATGGTGTCCGTGCCCAGCCTTTATACTCCTCCCCCGGATGACGTGGTAGAAGCGGGCAGGGCTTGGGTGAGGTCTGTCCAATCCCCGCGTATGTTGCGAGGTCGGGACGGCCACTGACAGCATAGGCACGGCATAGCTCATTTGCATACACACACACACAAGTTAAAGGCACAAGGTAGCAGCGGCTGTAACACCCCCCCCCCCCCCCCCCCCCCCCCCCCCCTTAAGACACAAACCCCACAGGGTTTTTGTGAACCATGACCACAGAACACATCATTCCAGTCTGGACAACGCATCTGAGAACACATTCTCTGAACCTTTCTTGTGGCAGATTTTCAGGTTGTAGTCCTGGACGATCAGAGCCCACCGCATGAGACGCTGGTTGTGGTTATACATGCGGGACAAAAAGACAATGGGGTTATGGTCGGTAAACACTGCAACCGACAAAGAACCCGACATAAACCTCAAAGTGCTGGAGAGCTAACAACAAAGCAAGGGTCTCCTTTTCAATGGTGGAGTAGCGGGCCTGGTGTTTGTTGAACTTACGGGAAAAATAGCAGACAGGATGATCAACTCCATCCGCATCCTCCTGCAGTAAAACAGCACCGGCCCCCACTGCACTGGCATCCACCTCGAGTTTAAATGGTTTAGCAAGATCGGGAGCAGCAAGCACAGGAGCGTGACTTAGAAGTGTCTTTACACACTCAAAGGCATGTTGGCACTCAGGAGTCCAAACGTAGTCCACCTTGGGACTTATCAACTTAGTTAGGGGTTGGGCCACAGTGGAAAAATTACGGCAGAAACTGCGGTAGTAACCGGCCATACCTAGGAAACGGCGGAGATCACTCCTGGTGCCGGGCACCGCACAACCTTAGCTTCCACTGGTCTGACTTGACCTTGCCCAACCTGCTTCCCTAAATATGTGACCGTAGCTTTACCAAACTCACATTTGGCCAGATTCAAAGTAAGCGACGCCTGTGCCAGCCGGGTGAATACCTGCCCCAGGATCTTCATGTGCATCTCCCAGGTGGGCGTGTACACAATGAGATCATCTAAGTAAGCATTACAGTTACTTATTCCGGAGAGAACAGTATTCACCAATCTTTGAAACGTAGCAGGTGCATTACACATGCCAAACGCCATGATTGTGTACTGCAGAAAACAGTCAGGTGTAGCGTAAGCGGAAATTTGTGAGGCACGGTCCGTTAAAGGTACCTGCCAGCAACCTTTAAGGAGGTCCAATTTACTGACATACTTCGCCGACCCTAAATTGTCGATGCAATCCTCCATTCTTGGCAAGGGGTAGCAATCTGTCACCGTAACAGCGTTCACCTTACGGTAGTCTGTGATAAAGCGTGGAGAACCATCAGATTTCGCTTCTACAAGACACGGCGAACACCATGGGCTAGAGCTCTGTGTCGCCAGGCCATTTGATACAAGATATTCAGCCTCCTGTTTCATAAGCTCGCGCTTGGTCGGATTGGCACGGTACGGATGTTGTTTAATCGGCCTCGCGCCTTTTACATTGATGTCATGCGTTATCATATTAGTTTGTGTCGGGACATCATGGAAAAGGCACGGGAAACGATCCACCAACTGGGTTATGTCATTCTGCTGTCCCTCCTGCAGATGCCCTAATGTAGCTGGCAATGTCTTTACCATCTCCGAGTTGCATAATCGAGCCCCCGGCTGGTGATGTGAACGCATCACCAAACCGTCGTCAGACGTGCCGGAACTATCGGTAACTATTAAAGCGGAAGCAGCTACTCTTTGATTATCTGAGCCGGCCGACGTACTATCAGGGGTGGTGCGTGAATAATAACGCTTCAACATGTTCACATGGCAAACGCGCGTTTTACGTCGTCTCTCTGGAGTACAAATTACATAATCCGTGTCACTGAGACAATCACGGATTTCGTACGGGCCGAGGAATTTTGCTGAGAGCGCAGAGCCGGGGATAGGTAATAGTGCGAGAACCTTGTCACCTATTTCAAAGTGCCTAGGGGAGAGCGACTCTCTAGCGAGTGAATTTGCTCGATGAAAATAGTTACGGAACTGGCTAACGTAATCTAATACGTTTTTATCTGAAGGTATATCAGCCGAAAGAAACTCATCATGTAAGATTTTGAGGGGACCACGGGGCATATGGCCGAAAACGAGCTCCGCGGGACTGAATCCTAATGACTCCTGAACAGCTTCACGGGCTGCGAACAAAACGAAAGGAATTCCCTCATCCCAATTTTTTTCTGTCTCCATACAGTATTTTCGCAGCATGCTTTTTAAAGTCTGATGCCACCGTTCTAACGCCCCCTGTGACTCTGGATGATACGCACTGGATATCACATGCTTAACCTGCAGTGTTTGGAGGATCTGTTTGAACAATTTGGATTTAAAATTTGTCCCTTGGTCACTCTGAATTACACGCGGAATTCCAAAGGTAGAAAAGAACTTCGTCGAGGCCTTAACTACAGCAGCAGAGGTGATGCTACGCAGCGGAATAGCTTCCGGGAAACGAGTCGACGTACACATCATGGTGAGTAAATACTGTTGACCTGTTTGTGTACGTGGTAAAGGGCCAACACAGTCTATCAACACCCGGTCAAAGGGCTCACCTATAGCCAGTATGGGATGTAACGGAGCCTGTGGAATTTTTTTATTAGGCTTACCGACAACCTGACACACATGACAGCAGCGGCAGAAGCTAGAGACATCCCTCTTTAAACCTGGCCAAAAGAAGTGCTTGAGAATTATTTGATAGGTTTTTGTCACGCCCAAGTGTCCCGACCATTGACTTTCATGCACTACAGATAGCACATGTTGACGGTATGGCACCGGTACGACTACCTGATGCACTACGCTCCAGTCAGCTTCAGCAGTAGCAGTGAAGGACCATTGGTACACTAATATCTCTTTATCCAACACATAAGCCACCTTCTCACCCCTTGCTTTGCTATTACTCACCACCTGCTCGAAACACTTCGCAAGCGTTGGATCCGCCCTCTGCGCGGCGAGTAAACGCTCTCGGGTTACCGGGAGTGTGGAACCGTTAACAGCTGGGCTGGCAGGTTGCGCTGGCGCAGTGGTCACAGCAGCGAAAGCGGAAATCGCCACTGCTGGCTTTTCCTCCGGCATTTTGTCATCTGTAAACAGGGTCCCAAACATAGTATCATTTAAAGACACCTCCAAATCACTCTTACGCGCCTGCGCGCGCGTGACAGCACAAATGGGAAAAATGTGGGCATTTACTTCAGGCACTACAGTCTGAGGAGAATCCAATATTTCTAGCGCAGGAGTTACCTTACCTCCTGCGATGTCATTTCCCATTAGGAAAACTATACCCCGTATAGGTAGTGCGGGGCACACAGCAACAGGGAACAATCCAGTAATTAGATTAGATTGTACATGTACATTGTGTACGGGCCGGGGCACATAACCCATCTCAATGCTACATAAAGTCGATCCGTACCCACACTCTGATTGTTCGGAAAATGGTAAGGCCGATGCAAAAATCACTGACTGTGAGCCTCCAGTGTCTCGTAGAATGCGGACGGGTCTCTGATCGTCTGTCTCACCTGTTAATGATATTAATCCCTGGAACACAAAAGGCTTAAAACAGGGATCTATTTCCTCCTCATTGTCAGGTGTGGAAATACTGAGGGAGTTAGTGTTAATTAAGCCGATGCCTTTCGGCCTGGTCATGTTTGGTGGCTGCTCCTTCCGCTTAAGAATCATGCAATTACCAATAAGATGTCCAGGCTGATGACAATAGTGACATTCTCTCTCCTCTCTGTTCCTCGTGAATACTTTAGCTGGCTGACCAACAGGTGCACTCGGCATGCGGCGAGGTTTCTCAGCAACAGCCGGGAAAAAACCGATTTATGTGTTAGCACGTTCTCGTCTATCAGTACAGCAGCTGCGGAGAGAGATCGCACTTTTTGCTCATTTATAAGCCCTACAATACGGTCAGGCAATCCCCTCTTAAAGTCCTCCATCAGGATTAATTCTTTCAAGGCAGAATACTCTGCAGCGTCACATGAATCAATCCACTTGGATAGCAACATCCCCTTCTCCCTGGCAAACTCAACATGTGTTTGATCAGCCCCCTTTCTGTGATTCCTGAACTTCTGCCGATAAGCCTCGGGAACTAACTCGTACACCCTAAGTATAGCACGCCTCACCAGGTCATAACTTAGACTGTCCTCTATTGAAAGCGCAGCAACCGCCTCCTGGGCTCTCCCGTGGAGTTTACACTGGATTAACAGAGCCCAGGCATCCTCCGGCCACTGTAACGCTGCCGCAATGCGCTCAAACGCACCGAAATACGCATCCACTTCATTCTCCCGGAAAATCGGCACTAGCGAAATGTTTTTCCCTACATTGAAGGCAGGTGGGCGAGAATAGGGCGAGGAACTTCCTCCGCCATGACCAGGAACACCGGACGCGCGCAACTCGGAGTCTAGCTCCAAATGACGTATCCGCACTTCTCTGTCAATTTCCAACTTCCGGACTTCTTTGTCCATTTCCAACTTCCGGACTTCTTTGTCCATTTCCAACTTGCGTAATTCCAGCTGTAACTGCCTGGCTTTCTCCCTGTCGTCAGTTTCCCATCGAAGCTGCCTGTCCTTGGCTTCCAACTGGAAGAGAAGTACCTTGAGTTTAGCCCCCTCCCGGGACTCTGTACTACCAACAGGAGAAGGTGGGCATCTGCGAGACGGCGTGAGCGGTGCCTCACACGGTGAGGTGTGCCCCCCCTTGCTGTCACCACCCCTTCCTTCAGTAAAACCAAACTCTGTCTCTGCCGGACGCAACAAACCCTCAGTGAGAACCTCGGACACGGGTAGCTCAGCTGGTACAGCCGGTACAAGTACCTCTCTTCGCACCATCTCATTCACCACCAACGCCTTCAATTCTTTTTTCAACATTTGTCGATTTACCACCAGACTGAAATGCCGCGCTATTTCTATTAGGTCATCCTTTTTACACCGGTCCAGCTGCTCATAGGACGGCCAGACCAAAAACGCCTCTATGTCGAAGGATGCCATACCTGGGTGTACCGCCCACACGTTTCACACATTTTTCAGCCACAATAAACACTTTCTTTACACTGGCTTCCTGTGTGTCAATGAATAGATTTCTAAATACTGCTGCTGGTTTATAAAGCACTGAATGGTTTAGGCCCAAAATACATTTCTGACCTCCTGCTAAATGATGAAGCATCCAGATCTCTCAGGTCTTCAGGGACTGGTCAGCTTTCTGTCCCCAGAGTCAGAACTAAACATGGAGAAGCAGCGTTCAGTTATTATGCTCCAAATATCTGGAACAAACTACCAGGGATCTGCCGGTCCGCTTTTTGCCGCTACTTTTAATAGAACAATTCATATCTTAAACTGCACTGTAACTTGTATCCATGTATTTTTTCTTTTAATGTTTATTTTATTATCTTTGCTTTTTAATGACTGATTTTAATTGCCATTTTCTTAATTTCTTTCATTTTTGTAAAGCATTTTGAATTGCCTTGTGTTGAAAAGTGCTATATAAATAAACTTGCCTTGCCTGCTTACATTTAACTCAATACCATATGCCAACTTAACCAGCCCCCCCCCAAAATTGAGCATGTTGTTGAAAGTGGTGCCGGCGCTATATAGGCCATTGGACTCAATTACATAACCCTGACACCCACAAACTAACAACTTCAAAGGAAATGCCCTTCCACTAAGCTGAACGAGTCTTGTTTAATTTGGATTGACCATCTTAACAAATATGGGAAGACTCTCCATAAAGCTAGAGCAGCTGGTTAGTCATCTTTAATAGAAGAAATAAGAACAATGCCAGGCTGACAGTGGGCCAAAGCTCTATTGAGCCTTCTATTTCTATACCGCTCAGTAGTATTGACTTAATGAGATTTCTTCATGATAAAATGATAACCCTTATAAACACAAATTAACCACCTACTGCCCTTAATTGATAAAGAGTTATCTTCAAATCTGATGTATCGAGACTGCGTTTCTCCCATATGCCTTCCCCAACTAACTTTTACAATGTATTTATCTGAACGGTTAGTACATGTCAACGATGAATCCTCAATGCAAATCAAAGTGAATCATGGTGTGCCGCAAGGTTCTGTACTTGGAAACCTTTTGATCACCTGATGCATCCTTCGGTCAGTGGATGTTTTGGTCATTGGATTTTCTTTTCACAAAAGGATATTGAAAAACTAAAAACGACTGGATATTTAATTTTCGTTTTAAAATTGAAAAACCAAAATTGAAATACAAGGCGTTTTTGTTTATCATGGTAAAAAAGGGATTTACTAAACTTAAAAAACTGGATGATTTTAATTTTCTACTTCTCAAAACAAAAAATAAAATCAGTAGAAAGCAGAAACAAAAAAACGATGGTTGTTCCCTATTCTGCTACCGGAAGTTACGTTACAAAATAAGAGCGTAGACGAAACTCACGGAAGTGATTTCAAAACAAAAGCACTCGTATGCTAAAATCACACTTTGAATCACTACAATGACTGGATGTGTCAGAACTTTCTCCAATCAAACAAAGATAAAACTGAGGTAATGGTTTTTGGAGCCAAGGCAGAACGTATAAAAGTTAGCGCTGAGCTTCAGTCTGCAATGTTCAAAACAACAGAGCCAGAACTCTAGGTGTAGTCATGGACTCTGACCTTAGTTTCAACAGCCACATTAAAACAGTTACTAAATCAGCCTACTATCACCTAAAGAACATATCTAGGATTAAAAGACTAATGTCACAGCAGGATTTGGAAAAACGTGTCCATGCTTTTATCTTCAGTAGACTCGACTACTGCAATGGTGTCCTGCCTTGGGTCTCGTCATGCTGCTTCCCTGATGGCTTCCACAGGATTGTAGCTGACATCTTCGTGGATTCATCTTCTCATTACAGACACATGCATTTCCTAACATCCGGTCTCTATGCTGTGAAATGTATTATCTCTTGGATTTACACACGGCATCTATTGCACGTCTGTCCGTCCTGGGAGAGGGATCCCTCCTCTGTTGCTCTCCCTGAGGTTTCTCCCATTTTTTCCCCTTAAATTGTGGGTTTTCTCTGGAAGTTTTTCCTTGTACGATGTGAGGGTCTAAGGATAGAGGGTCTAAGGATAGAGGGTCTAAGGATAGAGGGTCTAAGGACAGAGGGTCTAAGGACAGAGGGTCTGAGGACAGAGGGTGTCGTTTATCTCATACTGATATTCTGAACAATCTGAGCTGTTGTATTTGCTGTAAAGTGTCTCTACTGTAAGCTATTTTTATTTTATGTACAGCACTTTGGCTCGACCAAAAATCGTTTATAAATGTACTATATAAATAAAACTTTTGATTTGATTTCCTCACCTTTATGATAAAGTCCCACTACATATACAGGCATTGCTCGAAGTGGGCCTTACTCACCGGTAAGCCAGGGGAGCTGCAAGTTACTCTGGGGCCCCCAGGCAGAAGATACCTATCCCCTCCCCCCCCCCACCCCTGATGTAGCCTAATGCTTAGTGTACTCTAGTTAATTCTACTTACTCTACTCAGGAATGCATATTTTGATCATTTGTGAACAGTTGTAGGCCCCAGGCCATCTCAAAATGAATAGATCTAAATCAAATATATGCACATGGTTCTATTGCCAGTTATCAGCACCTCATCACAACCCTGGTTGTGCATTAACATGTAAGGATTTTATATATATATATATATATATATATATATATATATATATATATAAGTACTTTTACTTTCGCTTGTAGATGCTACACTCTTTGATTTAAAGAGTTGTGAAGGGTTTCATCTCCACTTTTAGATATTTGTTTTACTATTTCAAATAAAAGAAACTACAATTAAACCTGGAGCAGACTGAGAAGGCTTGACTTGTTATTTTATGTAATAATGGTTTACTGATACACATGCTAATATGTAAATAAATGAGTACTGGTCCTTTCCCCCCCCACCTTTATACAGGTTCCTTTAGTAGTGACCATATAGAAGGAAAACAGCACTGAAGTAATGTATGCATTTAACATTAACATTACAAAAAGGCAATTCAATTGGTAATGAATAGTAAGTTGCTCAAAACATGAAATAACATCGACATGGTGTTGGCTTTTGTGAAAAGAACATATCGTATTCTGAGGCCGTTATAACCTTACGGGGAGAACTTCTTCCTTCACTTCTGTAAAAACCTGGTGGTGTAGAAAACAAGCTGACATTGCCTTGGTCAAATGTTTTACCCTGAGGCTTAACTGTACGTTTGCAAACTGTACATCAGTGAGCAGACACGCCTTAAAGAAACATGCAATCATGTGACAAGTGCAGTTGTGATAGTCAACTGGGGGTGGGGGCTTGACAAAGGTGTGTCTCTGATAGAAGAGATTTAAGGCTCGAGGGTTCGTCTTCAGTGGGATTCCCGTGCACAAAAAAGGAAGCTGCTGTCGGCTCACCTTGGCTGCAGTCATGGCTCGCCTCTCCTTCTCAGAAGTGGGCCTGCTGCTCCTGTTAGTGCTGGCTTTGGTGAGTATTCAATCTACTCTGACTTTAACATTGACACACTTGGGCATGCTGCAGGGCATAATGCAACCTTTCAAAAATGATTTAAAATGCAATTACTAATGATTCCAAAGCACACTTAGAAAAATATGATTCATGCTTACACTGTTATTGTTATTACTATATTAAGCAGCATGCTCGTGTACAGTATGCCAGGTTTTGACAGACAAGCATTGATCATGATTTGACAGACAATAGTAAACATAAAAAGGAATGATTTTTTTACCCTACTTTGGCCTTTCATATGTGTGACGTCATGAAGACGTTAAGTACATGGTGTTCCCAGCCCTCCATATAGTTGTGTACACAAATGAATCAAAGAAAGCAAACCAAACAAATATGTTTGTGTCCATAGAAATAAGAAAATGTGTTGGCTTCAGTTCATGGGTGGTTCTAGGGGTAACACTGACCTTGGACCCCTCCTGAAGAAAAATATATTACCATTTCGTGTTGTAGCAAGGGGAAATAGAAAGAGGATATTTCAAACGTGTTATACAAATAAGTTATTGGGCTTTTTTATCAACTAAGACTGGTTGTCAACTTTAATTTACTGAATTTATTTGAAAATTGGTCGTATTAACATTATTATTTTTAATATAAATATTTAAGAAGTACAATATAAGAGAAGCAGAAGTTTCAGGTGTGGGCCATAATTCATTATACTTTTAGAATTTGCTGGACCATAGTTTGGACATCCCTACCTTATAATGTTGAAATCTTGAACACTGTCTTCGTCTCTGTTTACCCGCATTTAATGTGCCACTGTCATAAATAAATGACCCCACCACTGCCCCCCCTCCCCAGTCAAATTGGTCCACTGCTTCAGTTGTGTTACGTATGCTTTGAATACCATTTGAATGAAAGCACTGTTCGTCAGTGCAAGTATCATCAGTATTACCTTAATGTCCATGTTTTGTTAAAGTTGAATTCATTCTAACTTTGATGGATGTCTTTGTCACTTTGTCTTGTAACATGATGTCACTTGTTCGTTACTGCTTGGTTGCTAGGGACGCTGCTATCGATAGTATTTGTGTTATGTTGTGTAACTGTTTAATGGTGTTATCTTTATTGCTACCCCCTTCCCCGTCAATTTATAGTGTTGGTCCACAGCGCAAACGTATTAGTTTAACAAAATCCGCATCTAAAATTGTGGCATAGATACGTTATTTTCCCCAATTCTCCAAACCAGTCTCACATCTCACATCGTCATAAACAAATACCGGAAACAGACCAAAAACATTTTTTACAAAATAAAATACTTTATTCCGAGTGTGCTTGCTTTTCTCTTTGAAAGTCATCACATAACGGCGTTGTAATACACGGTTCGGCTGCATTAAATATTACATATCTGCCGTAGTTCTCTATTTATAGAGCCTGATGAGAAGACTTCTGGACAAACTGGAGAACTGCCGCCGTGACGTGGATCATAAATATATCAGCAATTAAACAACATCTTACATTTCTTTTCACACAATACGTCTCCTTGCAGTATCAACACTTATTCGGCTGACTTTTATATTTGATCCAATTGGTAGATAGGCTGTATTTACACCATAAAGGTGCACAGCTGATATAAAGGGACACCTAGTGGTTAAAGCATGTTATTGCATTTCATTATTTTTATTATTAGATATTAATAGGATCCTTATAAAGTATGTTCATTACTCGTTATTCTCTACTAATAGTTCATTAAAGACTGTATATAATGACTATTTTCCACATCCCTTTCAAGATTAAGATTTTCAAAGTTTATTGACATATCATATTATACACAACTACGGTGTAGTTATGCAATGACTGAAAAACTTGGGTCGCAGGTTCCTCAACAGTGCATTACAAGACATCTATCAATATTTGTGTATACCTCCAGCAATGTTAACTATGTTGAAGCACTTCTTTTAACTGATATTATACATATGTAACTCTTATAAGATGTATAGTATAAGAAATGTGCAGAATATGACAGTTTAATGGTGGAGGTATACACACATTGATAGATGTCTTGTAATGCACTGTTGAGGAACCTGCAACCCAAGTTTTTCATCTCCGACCTTGTCAGGTATTGAACAATCAATAAATAAAGAACACAGAATTATTAAATATAAAACACAGAATTTATGTGATTATACTAAATGATTTACAAATAAACACCACTGCATATTTACAACTGTTACACATGCTGATGTAACACAAATGTTTCCAACTTGGGATCAATAAAGTATATCTTATCTTAAGATGACCCATTCAAATCCAGTTTTGGACAGTCTGGCTGCGTTTCACTTCGGTTAAATGGATTCCTTGCGTCCCTCACTTGCGTCGTTTCCCTGCGACTAGTCCCTCCCACCAGGGAAACATGGAGAGACGCAAGGAAACCACGAGAAGCAGGGAAATGAGTTTTAAGAGCAATGGGACGTCCTTTCCTCCGGAGCGTCACGTGATGACGCCGCACAACTGATCGTCTGACAGTACGCTTGTTTGAGACGCGTAGCGGCTCGCCTCAAAAGTAGACGAGAATAGCCGATCGCAGCCGGGGGAGGTCTCAAAAAGCTCGCCTGAAGTCGGACAGCTCGGAGTCGGCTTCTTCATCTTCTCTCGGTTTTCTGGGGGATTGCAAACAGCTTGAAGGAGCATACCGCCACCTCCGGAGTCAGCTTGACTCGGTTTGCATTTATAAAGAATGCACATGTGTTTAATCGTTAATGTCAGATATATAAGTAAATACATTTGTTCCTGCTCAAGATTAGATTCAACTTTATTGTTATTGCACAGATTACAGGTACTGAGACAACAACATGCAGTTTAGCTTCTGACCAGGTGCAACAAGCAGTAAAGTGAAAAGTAATGTACACAATCTACAGAATAAAATATAATGAATTGAATGATGAATAAACAGTGAGGGGTCTGAATACACTAGGTATACACAGCAGCCTGTGAGCAGTATGAACAGTATTAACACTAGAACCGCCAGAGGTCGCTGTATACCTATATCCGCCAACGGGTAATGTTTACCCGCAATTGATTTCCAAGGTACAATGTATCATACAGAACAGTGAGTTTTGATCGCAAAGGGATGAAATGTATACCAATATAATCTGTGGACTCTCAGCTTTTCATATTATATAGTTTGTACAGATAGCATGAAGTATAAAATATCGCTACAGTGCTGATTTAAATGCTTGGTGTTAGACTTGTGTTTTGTTTAGGTATATATCTCTCTCTCTCTCTCTCTCTCTCTCTCTCTCTCTCTCTCTATAACTATCTATCTGTCTATCTCTCTATCTATATATATATATCCATCTATCTATCTCTCTATCTATAGGAACACCTGTAGACAAAAGGCGTTGCTATAGCAACACGTCATGTTTATGTTTATGCGCGAAATCAATAGCGCGAGGATCGCTGCATATGGAAGAAATATTACCCACTCTCGCTAATAAACGCTTGATGTTAGGCTTGTGTTTCGTAAAGGTAAAAATGCTTGTGCATTTGCCACACACAGCATCCCCACACTTGACACATTTGCAGAACGTTTTATTCTGCATGCAGTGCGCCTTCACCATGCAGGTCATTCCCCTGCGCTCTTCTGCACCAGCACCGCTGAAGGGTGTGCCAGCTGGAGCATGAAGTCTATCTCTCTATCAATACATCTATCTATGTCTCTCTCAATCTATCTATCTCTCAATCGCTCTCTCTATCTACAGCAGTAGACAAAAGGCGTTGCTATAGCAACACGTCATGTTTATGTTTACGCGCGAAATCAATAGCGCCAGGATCGCTGCATTTCTATGAGGTAAATATTACCCGCTGGCGGAAATAGGTATAAATAGCAATTTTTTTGGCGATTTTTTTCAATCTGACTTCATATTGACAATGTTTAACAACACAGGGTGCTACATAACACACTTTCAGGAAAAGTCACGGACTGGGAGACGTTAATATTTTATTGAAAAAAAGTTACATACAATAAAAAAACAGCTGCGGGTAAAATTTACCCGTTGGCGGTTCTAGTGTTAAAAGTGTGTATGAATATGCTAAGATATAAAGTATGAAAACGGTAAGCAGTGCAAGTATAGTATAAAATATATACACTGAACAAAAATATAAATGCAACACTTTTGTTTTTGCTCCCATTTCCCATGAGATGAACTCAAAGATCTAAAACATTTTCTATAAACACAAAATAACCATTTCTCTCAAATATTGTTCACAAATCTGAAAAAATCTGTGATAGTGAGCACCCAGATAATCCATCCCACCTCACAGGTGTGGCATATCAAGATGCTGATTAGACAGCATGATTATTGCACAGGTGTGCCTTAGGCTGGCCACAATAAAAGGCCACTCTGAAATGTTCAGTTTTATCACACAGCACAATGCCACAGATATCGCAAGTTTTGAGGGAGCGTGCAATTGGCATGCTGACAGCAGGAATGTCTGCCAGAGCTGTTCCCCGTGAATTGAATGTTCATTTCTCTACCATAAGCCGTCTCCAAAGGCGTTTCCGAGAATTTGGCAGTACATCCAACCGGCCTCACAACCGCAGACCATGTGTAACCACACCAGCCCAGGACCTCCACATCCAGCATCCTTGATTCCACCCTTTCCTTCCATTCCCACGTCAAGTCTGTGACCAAGTCGGCATTTTTCCACCTGAGGAACATTGCCAGACTCCGACCGTCACTCTCGGAGTCGGTTGCCGAAACCCTGGTGCATGCGTTTGTCACCACACGCTTGGACTACTGCAATGGTGTCCTGTTCGGGGTTCCCAACAAAACCCTGGTCAGGCTCCAGTATGTCCAAAACTGTGCTGCTAGGGTCCTCACGCACACAAAGCCGTGGCAGCACATCACTCCCACCCTCATCCACCTACACTGGTTGCCGGTCAAGTCCCGCATCACCTACAAAATCCTCCTCCTTACCTACAAGTCCCTCCATGCCCTTGCCCCCCAGTACCTATCGGACATCCTTCACCCACATGCCCCACCCCGGAACCTGCGGTCCTCAGACTCCGGCCTGCTTACCACCCCCCGCACCAAACTGCGAACCTTCGGGGACAGAGCCTTCAGCGTGGCAGCCCCCACCCTCTGGAACGCTCTCCCTGCGGAGATTCGCAACATCCCCACACTCGATGCCTTCAAAGGGGCCCTCAAGACCCATCTGTTTGCCAAGGCTTTCGGCCCCTAAATCGATCTGTTGTTTTGTCTGTCTGACTTTTGTTTTGTTATGTTTGTTTTTTTGCCCTATTACTTGTAAAGCGACCTTGGGTCCCTTGAAAGGCGCTATATAAATCCAAGCTATTATTATTATTATTATTATGTTCACCTCCAAGACCGTCTGAGACCAGCCACTCGGACAGCTGCTGCAACAATCGCTTTGCATAACCAAAGGATCTCTGCTGTCAGAAAGCGTCTCGGGAAGCTCATCTGCTCGTCGTCCTCATCTGGGTCTCCACCTGACTCCGGTTCATCGTCGTCACCGACTTGAGTGGGCAAATGCTCACATTCGATGGCGTCTGGCACGTTGGAGAGGTGTTCTCTTCACGGATGAATCACTGTTCAGGGCAGATGGCAGACAGCGTGTGTGGCGTCGTGTGGGTGAGCGGTTTTCTGATGTCAATGTTGTGAATCGAGTGGCCCATGGTGGTGGTGGGGTTATGGTATGGGCAGGCGTATGGACGACGAACACAGGTGCATTTTATTGATGGCATTGTGAATGCACAGAGATACCGTGACGAGGCTGAAAACATCCCAGTTCTTGCATGGCCAGCATACTCACCAGACATGTCACCCATTGAGCATGTGTTGGATGCTCTGGATCGGCGTATTCGACAGCGTGTTCCAGTTCCTGCCAATATCCAGCAACTTGGCACAGCCATTGAAGAGGAGTGGACCAACGTTCCACAGCCCACCATCAACAACCTGATCAACTCTATGCCAAGGAGATGTGTTGCACTGCGTGAGGCAAATGGTGGTCACACCAGATACTGACTGGTTTTCGGACCCTCCCAGACCCCCCCCAATAAACAAAACTGCACGTTTCAGAGTGGCCTTTTATTGTGGCCAGCCTAAGGCACACCTGTGCAGTAACCATGCTGGTTATCAAATGGTTATTTTGTGTTTATAAAAAATACTTTAGATCTTTCAGTTCATCTCATGAACAATGGGAGCAAAAACAAAAGTGTTGCATTTATATTTTTGTTCAGTGTAGATATTAATTTCATGATGATAAACATTGGAACAATTATGAAAAATGTGAATGGAAGTGCCGATGTAAAACTGACACAAAACAACAACAAACAACTCATATTTCTCACATCAAATGACATCAAAACGCATTTTAATGCCAAACTAACCTTAAAATAGTCATTTTCCACAGAGAATAAAACGAATGTCGGCCATGTTTTTTTTCTGCAGGGAGAAATTTGAAGATCACGTGACATAGACGCCAGCCATTGGAAATGAATGGTGAAAAAAACCGTAGGGATCCTACAATTTCAGAGGCGTTTTTGTAGAAATACTACGTCCCAAGTTGTGGACCAACGTAGTTATTACACGTTTTTTTGTGAGACTGGGTTTGGTTATACTTCACTTGCGTTTATGTCCATATCGATCAGATGCAGCTCTCCTGATCGGCCTTTATATCAAATCATTAAGAGTGAATATCGGCCGATAATGACCGGAGGCCAATCGATCGGAGCATCCCTAATTATTACAGGACATTTTTACCGGCAGGTTTTGAATTTACCAGTTTTTAATAAATGTTACCAGCTAAAAAACGGTAATTACCGGCTAACGGAAACCCTGGAACATACATCGAAGGGCACAGCACAGTAAAAGATGGAAGAAAGAATTATATATATTCGATTAAGAATAAGAGGATGCTTAGGTAAAGGGGAGCTTTGAACACAACTTGAAATCTGGTGCTTTCTTTGTGGTATTGGTCTGTACACAATCTCTAAATGATTTATAACTTTTTTCTTGAGTAAAAAAAAATGTTTATGAACATTGCACTAAATCAGCCTGCTAGTAACAAAGACAGGTATAGTTCTCTCAGTAGCTCTTTCAGAGAGAATTGGTTGGACTGTAGCAAATACAATTTCTAAGCTGATATAAATGTGGCATTCATTTTGTGTTGATTCAAAATTCTGATCTGCATCTAGACGCACGCTTAAACATTTTGTTTGGGGCTTGGCCACGGACTTTTGGTTATTCAACTCGTCTCTGTTTCTCTCTCACTTTTGTAACCTTTCTCTGAATTACAGCATGTTATTTGCTTAATGTGCATTGAACCAGTTTATCGATAGGGTTGATGTCATTTGGTCTTAGGGAGGTGAACAGTTGTGTATTTTCAGCATAGCTATATAAATAATTGTGTGTTCTGATATTTTCCAGTGCGACATAAAGAAAGTGAACTGAACACAGGTTCCACTGCCTTAAAACCATAGCTTATGCTTTTCCTGATTTCCTTTTCCCCACATGCTGTGCTGTAGTCATTAAAGCTCTTCACTTTTATTCTTAACAATTAACTCCCAATAGTGGTTCATGTTTAAATTCAAGCTTCTTAAATGTAGTTGCTGCTATAGCGTTGAAATATATATATATATTAGCAGCTTTTATTGGAGCTCTTGTCTTAATTCTAAAGAGGAAGGAAAGATCACTTGTAATACTAAAGTCTTTGGAAAGATGAAGGGATTTAAATCATATTGCCCTTGTTTCACACCTTGTTTTTGCAGAGTTTGACAATGTTATTTCATATTTTCAGAAAATTAAACATTCAAAAGCAAATTCAATTGTTATGTGTGGTTTCCTTTCAGGTGCTCAGTGCCGAGTCAGGACCGAGAAGGCAAAAGACCCTGAGGAGGAAGAAGAGGGAGTGGATCCTTCCTCCTGCCAAGCTCATGGAAAACACTGACTACCGACACAAGAAATACATTGCCAAGGTTTGATCCAAATAGTATTTCCCACAATTTGCATACACAGTCATTATAATGTGTCACTGGCAAAGTGCCCAGTTGGATGAGCTTCAATGTTCACTGCAGTGAGCCACCTGTTTCAACTGGTTTGAGTCCTCAGCTGTGCTGCTGGGTGATTTGGCCCGGGGCTGCAGTACAGGCTAAAGAGGTGACGTTTTAACAGAACGTTCCCAAGAAAATGCTGAGATAAGAAATAGGGAACATAGTGTACCAGTAACATCTGAGTGTATGTATTATTAGAGAAGCCACGCCTGCATTGGTCATTTATGAGTACAAATATGAGTGTACCCCAAGCAAACCTGTTATTAACGTTTATTTGTGCAGAGTGATACATATGTATTGCTATAAATTAGGGCTTGGCAACGATTACCATTTTTAATTGTGAATAATCGCATGATTTTCTTCGATTAATGCGCAAAATTCAATAATGAATTCAAAACCAGTGTATTGCGCACTTTTATTTTGAAAGCACTGCTATAACAAAAGTGCTATAACATTGTAAACAAATATGCTTTTTAACAGCAGTATTCTCTTTACACAGTAGCAGTTGAAATATGTCTTGAAAATCTCAACTTCAACATTAATTAATTTAATGAAATATAAATATAAAACCAAAGCTATGTGCCACTCATAGACTGGTGCCACTGCAAGGGCATTAACATGTTATCTAGTTAAAGAAAAACAAGTTACCCTCAGAGTCCAGTGAGAGATTTAAAATGTCCATGTTTCTGTCCTGCCACTTCTCTTCTGTTTCGGTTCATGTGAGCGCTGCAGCAGTCTTAGGCCCACCCCAAATGCTCTCATTGGTTGAGATGCGTAAAGACGCCCATCCTAAGCCAATACTCAGGGCCGCCCCTCCGTACAGGCCAATCACGCAGGCTGCATGGGGCCCCGCCTTGCGCAGGGGGCCCCGCCCAGAGGGCCTCAGCTGCTGTGTGCAGTTCTCCGCTCAGTTCTCCGCGCACCCCCCACGAGTGAGAGGTGACAAGGGGAGCACGTCTGTAACCCGACACCGTTGCAATGAATCGACATCTGACCCATCATGGCTTTGAAACGGCCACTAGTGCAGGTGAAGAGATGTCGGTGAAAAGACAGTTTCAGTCCGGGGCAAAAAACAAAACCTGAAGAAACTAGAGCATCACTCGAAGGTGGGTTATTGTATGAGTCAAATGTACAACTTGCGAATGTTCTATAAGTCAAATTGCCAATTGCCATATTAAAACATCAGCTGCAATTCACGACATGAGGAAGGCAGTCTCTGCAGAGCATACAGTCTAATGGAGATGCAGTTATTTCCAGCATTCTTTATTTAACATTCATTCAAGTCTGTCATGCCTCTTATCTGCTAATGTACAGGAAGAGAGATACACTGTCTGTCTAGTTTAACAGTTCAAGTTTACAGCCTAAAAAACATGGAGCATTTGTTCCCCTCTTATTCATTTGTATGTCAATTTGCACATTTGATGGTGACGCTCAGTCATCGTCATGGTGACGCTCAGCCTCTCCCCTTAACCCCTAACAGTCATCGTCATGGTGACGCTCAGCCTCTCCCCTTAACTCCTAACAGTCATCGTCATGGTGACGCTCAGCCTCTCCCCTTAACCCCTAACAGTCATCGTCATGGTGACGCTCAGCCTCTCCCCTTAACCCCTAACAGTCATCGTCATGGTGACGCTCAGCCTCTCCCCTTAACCCCTAACAGTCATCGTCATGGTGACGCTCAGCCTCTCCCCTTAACCCCTAACAGTCATCGTCATGGTGACGCTCAGCCTCTCCCCTTAACCCCTAACAGTCATCGTCATGGTGACGCTCAGCCTCTCCCCTTAACTCCTAACAGTCATCGTCATGGTGACGCTCAGCCTCTCCCCTTAACCCCTAACAGTCATCGTCATGGTGACGCTCAGCCTCTCCCCTTAACCCCTAACAGTCATCGTCATGGTGACGCTCAGCCTCTCCCCTTAACCCCTAACAGTCATCGTCATGGTGACGCTCAGCCTCTCCCCTTAACCCCTAACAGTCATCGTCATGGTGACGCTCAGCCTCTCCCCTTAACCCCTAACAGTCATCGTCATGGTGACGCTCAGCCTCTCCCCTTAACCCCTAACAGTCATCGTCATGGTGACGCTCAGCCTCTCCCCTTAACCCCTAACAGTCATCGTCATGGTGACGCTCAGCCTCTCCCCTTAACCCCTAACAGTCATCGTCATGGTGACGCTCAGCCTCTCCCCTTAACTCCTAACAGTCATCGTCATGGTGACGCTCAGCCTCTCCCCTTAACCCCTAACAGTCATCGTCATGGTGACGCTCAGCCTCTCCCCTTAACTCCTAACAGTCATCGTCATGGTGACGCTCAGCCTCTCCCCTTAACCCCTAACAGTCATCGTCATGGTGACGCTCAGCCTCTCCCCTTAACCCCTAACAGTCATCGTCATGGTGACGCTCAGCCTCTCCCCTTAACTCCTAACAGTCATCGTCATGGTGACGCTCAGCCTCTCCCCTTAACCCCTAACAGTCATCATCATGTCAACAACAACACAGAGAAACACTGATAGCAATGTGTGTAGCTGTTGATGCGTTGCTGACAGAGGGAACTAGAACACAGATTTAAGAGATATCAGTTGTTGAGCATGTCATAAGCATGTTTTGTCTCGACTATATTACAACTATATTATAATACAATCTCATCTCACAATGTCGCTTGGGGCACCAAGTTGGCCAGGGGCGGCCCTGCCAATACTGATCAACATCCCACCCCTCCTGTGACCCATGGTGTGTCTGTATGTGTATTCAGAGCCAGTGAGCAACATACTTTTAAAATAATAACATTAATTAAAAAAATGTAATGATCAGCCCTAATTAATTAATTTGTTAACTGTCAAAAACCAAAGTGGCTTAGGTTGAACGTCCTGCAACACTAATAGTGGACTGAACTTCAAGGTTTTGTTACAGTTTCAATCAACTCACTTTGTATTTTAGATTACATTACACTGGATATGGATGTTATCGTCCTGAATTAAATATTGCAAGATTCTTAATGGAACTCTGGGTTTAAAGCTTGGGTAGCCTTTGCAGACCATTGACATTCACAAAAACCTATATAACACACACTACAGGAGAGGGAACCCTGAATAGCAAGTCCATGATTCCTCTGTCTGTGTTTTGTTGTCAGATTCGCTCTGATAAAGACTTAGGTGAGCTGGTGGATTATTATCTCACTGGAGAAGGAGCTGACAAGGAACCCTTCAATCTCTTTGTAGTGGACCGAAAGACGGGGTTTGTACGCATCACTGAATTACTGGACCGGGAGAAACGCCAATTCTACAATGTAAGTCTTTCTTTAAAGTTGTACTGTCCTGAAACCTGATGAAGACTGGTGGGAGAGTAAAGCTCACGTTCCTTCAGTCACAGAGCTTTACTGAATGTCACTAGCCTACCCTTGTGCATACAGTATATGGTTTTGGACTTTTGTTTCAGATCAAAAGAGGTGTATTGTCATTATACTTGATATACTATAGATGAGATTTGGTAGGCTTCTCTCTATTCATTTAAAAATAAAAACTAATAAATGTAAGCAGGGATTACAACAGTGATTAAAAACCGTTATAGCAGCAAAGAGAATACAAATAAAGAAGGCACTAGTAACGCCCAAATATTTCAGATAATTGTCAACGTTTTGTGCAAGCAGATTTGTAATATTAACGAAGCTTCAAATAAATGTAGTAATTAACCTGTATGTAAAGTTTAAACAAGGAGGTTACCTGGCATACATTCCCACAGACCTTAAGAAACGCATTTGTGACAACCAAGCGTCATAGGGACGAAATATGCTTCCACATAAAAGTTTAGTTTAATAGGTATGTATATTAAGAGACCAGGCTTGGCACATGCACAAAACAGCAGCGATAAGAAAGTGCAGATGTGACAGCTGTGACATCCACAGTCAGGCAATTTACTTTTCTTTTATTTTACAATTTAAGTCAATTTACTTTCTTCTAAACAAACCTGCTCAAAAATGCTCCGAAAAGAATCTAGTGAAGCAACATTGAATTGAGGTTTGGGTTTCTGTATTCTATCTTCAAAGATCAATAGTAAAGTGTTTCTTCATGTAACTCATGCAGCTAACAGGGATCGCAAGGTTCAAAGGCGGGAAGAAAGCAGAGGATGATGTCCCACTGACATTCACGGTTCTGGACCAGAATGACAACGCTCCTTATTTTGAGCTGCAAATGGGCAACATCACAGAGGAAAGCAAAGCAGGTAGTGTCACATCTTTGAACACATATCAGCTGCTGCTGGGAGAGAGTGATGGAAACAGTCACAACTCAGAAATATGTTAAATCAGTAAAGCAACATTCAAAATAATAAAAGTCCTTTATTTAAAACGTATTTAAAATAATAAAGGATGACAATATAAATGCACTAAAAGTGCTAAAAGTAAAAGTACTTTCACAATAGCCCATACCTATAGTAAACGAGCTCGAAACTCACCGGAAACCGGGAAACTAAAAAGTGATGCTGGGATCGAAAGCACTAGTTGATGATCGGGGATTATAAATTCGGCCATAAAATGTAAATTGTATCGGCATATTTTAACATGTGATGTAATGGCATGATTCCTTCCGATAATATTGCAGATCTGTAACGTAGCTAACCTAGCCATATATTATGAATATACTGACAAAGCACACAATTATGAAACTCTGCCAACAGTGACAGTTGGACAACTTTATAATCCCCAAATGCCAACAAGCGCTCCGGTCCTAGCTGTGTGCATCACTTTTTAGGTTCCCCGTTTTCATTGTGTTTCGAGCGTCTTGCAGCGTTTTTTTTTTTTCTTAAAGGTGGGGTCGGTAAGTTTGAGAAACCGGCTCGAGATACACTTGTTGTTATATTCCATGGAATGCTCTTAACATCCCGATAGCAATGAATATCTGAAGTGCTTTGACAACAAATCCATAAAATGTAATCAGTGGAAGCCTACTGTAGAAAGCTCGACCAATCATCTGAGCCGGCTAAAGTAACTGGATGGCCTACCTGCCTGTCAGCCCTCCATCTGTGCACACACTGATCTCTGCCCTCATTGGTCACGTGCGCGTTCGTGTGTGTTGGAGGAGGGGCTCTGTGAGGAAGTGGCAGATTTTTTCGGGTTGTGTTTTTTCAAATTCTAGCAACTCCAGCTGCTTTCTCCAAAATTACCTACCCCACCTTTAAGCGTTTTGTTTAAATTATATCATATTATAATATTTAATCTTTGATTAACTCAAAAGTTAAACAAAGGCAAACACTGTATGTGAATACTAGCTGTGAACAGATGATCTGAAATGTTATGGTTTGTGATTTGCTGCAGGAAGCGTTGTTATGCAGATCAAGGGGAATGATAATGATGAAGCTGGAACAATGAACAGTGAGATCAGCTACAGGATCGTGAGTCAGGAGCCCGCAGGCACCGGTCACATGTTCACTCTAGACAGAAAGACGGGCCAACTGTACGTCAAAGAGGAAAACCTGGACAGAGAGGTGAGGCTTCTGGTCATTGTATATCAAACACATCTCACATATGTTGCAGCACCTTTCAAACGAATAATACTTAATACAGAGTGGCTGCAAGGTGGTGCAGCCTTCTTTCAATTGGAAGGTTGTGGGTTTGATCCCAGCCCTTGCACTCAACA
Source organism: Harpagifer antarcticus (assembly GCA_902827135.1). NCBI lineage: Eukaryota > Metazoa > Chordata > Actinopteri > Perciformes > Harpagiferidae > Harpagifer > Harpagifer antarcticus. The sequence goes on from CADEHL010001382.1 coordinate 101,649, forward strand.
TGTCGATGTATCCTTGTATCCTATCCCAAGATATTTTACCCAAGTTGCTCCCAACGACAAGGCCAATGTTGTGTGAATGTGTGTGAATGTTTGCTTACTACTCTATATGAAAGATGACTTGAAGAATTCAAAGTGCTTAGAGGGGTCGTGGATAAAGTGAAACATAAATACAGTTTATGTTTATAGTTTAGCTTGTCTAGGTTGAGGTTTTGGTCGAATATCAAGACTTTTGCTGAGTGGTGGACTGGGACAGAGAACATATGTGATGACTATTCATCTTTTAGCTGCAGGAAATCCACTTGCAGATGTCTAGAAGGCATTTTAGCAAGTAGACTGTGTTTTGATAGTTTCAGGGCCCCAGGGTTTTTACATAATTTGAATTAAGGCGGGATGAAAATACTTTAGTTGGAACAAGATGTTCTTTAAATTCAATCAAGGAACAATAAACAGCAGCACTGTTTTGCCCTGAAGGTCTGACTCACCCTGCACTATGATCACATGTCATCAGATAACCTGTTTTCCTCCAACAGACTATTGACTTCTACAAACTGGTCGTAGAGGGGACTGACATGGGAGGGGGATCCAGTGGCCTAGTAGGGACAGGAACAGTGGAGATCAAAGTCCTGGACATCAATGACAACATCCCCACCCTGGAAAAATCTGAGGTACACACACACACACACACACACACACACACACACAGCAACCTATTCCATTACATCCTTACGTTCTCATGCACCGAGCTGCATTTTTTCAATGACCTTTTAAGGGTACATCCACAAACCAGGATACGGATGTAGTGTTGAACACACGGTTAACGCTGTACACGTATCCAAAAAAAATGCAACAAAACGACTTTTGGATGTTTTGATTTATTTTTGCTCAAAGTGTATTTACTCAAATACTGTACTTAAGTACAATTTGGAGATACTTGAGTATTTACATTGTATGCAACCTTGTACTTCTACTCCACTACTTTTATTTAATACCTTTAGTTACATTGCAGATTTGGATGAATGATTTGAAACATAATCAACTCTTAAATAAGACCTTGGAATGTGCCCAGAGTAAATCCACCAGCTACCCTGCAGTCTACAAAGCCATTCAGACTAGCTGCTCCTTCACCAGCTACCCTGCAGTCTACAAAGCCATTCAGACTAGCTGCTCCTTCACCAGCTACCCTGCAGTCTACAAAGCCATTCAGACTAGCTGCACCTTCACCAGCTACCCTGCAGTCTACAAAGCCATTCAGACTAGCTACACCTTCACCAGCTACCCTGCAGTCTACAAAGTCATTCAAACTAGCTGCACCTTCACCAGCTACCCTGCAGTCTACAAAGCCATTCAGACTAGCTGCTCCTTCACCAGCTACCCTGCAGTCTACAAAGCCATTCAAACTAGCTGCACCTTCACCAGCTACCCTGCAGTCTACAAAGCCATTCAGACTAGCTGCACCTTCACCAGCTACCCTGCAGTCTACAAAGCCATTCAGACTAGCTGCTCCTTCACCAGCTACCCTGCAGTCTACAAAGCCATTCAGACTAGCTGCTCCTTCACCAGCTACCCTGCAGTCTACAAAGCCATTCAGACTAGCTGCTCCTTCACCAGCTACCCTGCAGTCTACAAAGCCATTCAGACTAGCTGCTCCTTCACCAGCTACCCTGCAGTCTACAAAGCCATTCAGACTAGCTGCACCTTCACCAGCTACCCTGCAGTCTACAAAGCCATTCAGACTAGCTGCACCTCCACCAGCTACCATTCAGTCTACAAAGCCATTCAGACTAGCTGCTCCTTCACCAGCTACCCTGCAGTCTACAAAGCCATTCAGACTAGCTGCTCCTTCACCAGCTACCCTGCAGTCTACAAAGCCATTCAGACTAGCTGCTCCTTCACCAGCTACCCTGCAGTCTACAAAGCCATTCAGACTAGCTGCTCCTTCACCAGCTACCCTGCAGTCTACAAAGCCATTCAAACTAGCTGCACCTTTACCAGCTACCCTGCAGTCTACAAAGCCATTCAGACTAGCTGCTCCTTTACCAGCTTTGAGAACACTTGAATGCATCAATAATTATAATCAAAACATATTGAATATATTATTTTGAAATGGACCAATCTGCAGAATGACTACTTTTACCTTTGGTACTTTAAGTATATTTTGATGCCAATACTTTTGTACTTTTCCTTGAGTAACATTTTGATTACAGGTATTTGACTTGTAACAAAGTATTCCTACACTCTGGTAGTTCTACTTTTACTCAAGTACAATATCTATACTTCTTCTGCCTCTGCTCAAAATAAGTATATATGTTCAGATTTGGATGCAAGGTAAAAAGCAGACTTTAATGGACTTTGGTTGGAAAGCAATTGGTTGGAAAGTGAGGAATGCAAACCTGCAGTATTTCTGCAAGAGGTGATGCTACTTGTTGCAAAAATAAGTTTGATTGTGTAGGAGTCTATACAACAGTGAGCCTACTTGATGTATTGCCTCCTTTAAAAAATAAGTCTAAAATGTGGGCTCTCTCAAAATGCACTGCATATGGAACAGAGTGCTCCGTAAACCCACAGCCAGACACCAGTGTTGTGTATTAGTAGAAAGAGAACATTAATAAAGCACGGGACAGAGGATATGGGTACTAGTTTCTTTACTGTTACTCATGCTTAACCACCACAGCATCAACTCCCGGGCATACACTTATTCTCTTAACAATGTATGTTACTGTGATTACACTGCGCCCCCTATTGGCAGGAGTTTATATATCAGAACACAGCAACCAGCTAATGTTAGAGAGGCCCTGACTTTTATTTTTGCTATATTGTTGGTCAGCTTGGGGAGGGTGTCTCTCTCGACTGTTTACAGCAGCCGCACTGGATTTTGAAAACCACAAGCTCTGAAGGTGTGTGCTTTAAGCTTTTGGGCAATGACTATCAGTCATAGACACCAAATGTTTACGGAACAAAATGGTCTTAAGCTAACCACTTAATGTTTGTCTCAAAGTGCATCAGGTCTTTAAAATGGAAACTTTTCTTTAATTATTCCTGTCATTTTTAAAACTGCGACACAAAGCCTATTGCAGAAAAAGTTATATGGCAAGTGAGGTGTGAGAGGCAGAGAATAAAGAAGGAGAGAGAACAAAGGGAAGAGGATATAGAGATGAATGAAAAGAGAGATGGTGTCTGTCGTGTGAGATGTTTCCTTTACTTTAACGATTTAACTAAGCATTGACAACATTTATTTTCAGACAATTTGGGATAATTGTATCCTTTTTTGAAGACATGGTGAAGCTCTTGGTGCAATCCTTGTTGGTCCAAACAGTCAGGAAGCCATCAATGGAAAAGTTATTATTAGTTTTAAATTCTAAATTATTAGTGCTGAGCAACAATACAACTATTTAATCGCGATTAATCGCATTACAAAAGTAGTGTATTGCAAACTTTTATTTTAAAAGTACTGCTATATTAAAAGTGCAATAACATTTGGTCTGCAAACACTTCAAACAAATAAGGTACATTTTAACAGTAGTATTCCCTTTACACAGTAGCAGTTAAAACATTTCTTATAAATCTCAACTTCAACATGAATTAGTGTAAACAAACACTGCAAGGGCATTAACATGTTATCTAGTTAGTTATGGAAGTTACCCTCAGTGATCAGAAAATCCTACTTTTCAGTGGTTACAAATAAGTTGGTTCAACTCAGCCGTCTGGAAGAGATGTAAAATGTCCATGTAAAAGTGCAGTACCTTTCTCCATGTTTCTGTCCCGCCAGCCCTAGTAAATATACAACTGAATGTGTAATACGCACATTTCCTCAAGGCTCCATGGGCTTTTATTCTTTAACATCTACAAGCTAATGTAGCTTGTAGATGCTACATTAGCATCTACAAGCTAATGTGACATTTTAACTGCAAAGTAACATCAAAAAGGCTAGTATCCCAGGGCTCAAGTCAAGGGTTAAATTACTTTTCTTATCTCAGCACTGAATCTTAACGTCTGCCACATTATGAGAAGCAGCGTCAGTTTTTATGCAACAGATATCTGATACTTCATCCTCGGTGCTGTTTAGTACAAAGTCTAATCTGGTGCTGTCAAGTCCACTGCACTTAATTCAGTCCCCACACCTCCTTTTTTTATGTGGATGAATGCATCTCTTTCATTGTTCATTAATGCTCCTCAAATGAAGACAAAAGTATAGCGATGTAAACATACAGTGGGGCAAAAAATTATTTAGTCAGCCACCAAGTGTGCAAGTTCTCCCACTTAAAAAGATGAGAGAGGCCTGTAATGTTCATCCTAGGTACACTTCAACTATGAAAGACAAAATGAGAAAAAAAAAAAATCCAGGAAATCACATTGTAGGATTTTTAAAGAATTGATTTGCAAATGATGGAAAATAAGTATTTGGTGAATAACAAAAGTTCATCTCAATACTTTGTTAGATACCCTTTGTTGGCAATGACAGAGGTCAAACGTTCTCTGTAAGTCTTCACAAGGTTTTCACTGTTGCTGGTACGTTGGCCCATTCCTCCATGCAGATCTCCTCTAGAGCAGTGATGCTTTGGGGCTGTCGCTGGGCAACACGGACTTTCAACTCCCTCCAAAGATTCTCTATGGGGTTGAGATCTGGAGACTGGCTAGGCCACTCCAGGACCTTGAAATGCTTCTTACGAAGCCACTCCTTTGTTGCCCGGGCGGTGTGTTTGGGATCATTGTCATGCTGAAAGACCCAGCCACGTTTCATCTTCAATGCCCTTGCTGATGGAAGGAGGTTGTCACTCAAAATCTCACGATACATGGCTCCATTCATTCTTTCCTTTCCACGGATCAGTCGTCCTGGTCCCTTTGCAGAGCCCCAAAGCATGATGTCCCCCCCCCCCATGTCTCACAGTAGGTATGGTGTTCTTTGGACTCAGCATTCTTTCTCCTCCAAACACGTCTACTTGAGTTTTTACCAACAAGTTCTATTTTGGTTTCATCTGACCATATGACATTCTCCCAATCCTCTTCTGGATCATCTAAATGCTCTCTAGCACACTTCAGACGGGCCTGGACATGTACTGGCTTAAGCAGGGGGACACGTCTGGCACTGCAGAGTTTGAGTCCCTGGCGGTGTAGTGTGTTACTGATGGTAGCCTTTGTTACTTTGGTCCCAGCTCTCTGCAGGTCATGGACTCGGTCCCCCCGTGTGGTTCTGGGATCTGTGCTCACCGTTCTTGTGATCACTTTGACCCCACGGGGTGAGATCTTGCGTGGAGCCCCAGATCGAGGGAGATCTGGGGCTCCAAGCTGCTTACCTATTGCAGATGCAGTCTTCCCAGCCTGGTGCAGGTCTACCATTTAGTTTCTGGTGTCCTTTGACAGCTCTTTGGTCTTGGCCATAGTGGAGTTTGGAGTGTGACTGTTTGAGGTTGTGGACAGGTGTCTTTTATACTGATAACGAGTTCAAACAGGTTCCATTAATACAGTTACCGAGTGGAGGACAGAGGAGGCTCTTAAAGAAGAAGTTACAGGTCTGTGAGAGCCAGACATCTTGTTTGTTTGGAGGTGACCAAATACTTACCGAGGAATTTACCAATTCATTCATTAAAAATCCTGCAATGTGATTTCCTGGATTCTTTCCCTCGTTCTGTCTCTCAGAGTTGAAGTGTAGCTAGCATGAACACTACAGGCCTCTCTCATCTTTTTAAGTGGGAGAACTTGCACACTTGGTGGCTGACTGAATACTTTTTTGCCCCACTGTAGCTACTGGCCTCTGCAACTATGATGAGACACATGGTAACATGTAGTCATATGTGAAGAGCGATCATGAACTGGCCTCTTTCCCCAAACCTTATCGGTGGCCTTTTACTTCTGAAGAGTAGATGCTTTGATGATAACTGGAAACATCAAGCAAAAAACACCAGTTTTGTAAACAGAATAGACACATAGCTGACAGTAAGACTTTGACACATACTGTTGATCTAATGTTTCGAATCATATTTTCTGTTTGCAGTACGATGGGGAAGTGGAGGAAAATGTTGCCGATGTAGTTGTGATGAGAATCAAAGCTCTGGATAAAGACCTTCGACACTCAGACAACTGGCTGACTGTCTTCAAAATCATCAAAGGGAATGAAGATAACATATTTTCAATTGAGACGGACAAGGAAACCAATGAGGGCGTCTTGAAGCTGATTAAGGTATTTATGTGACTTTAACACCATTGTACTTTATTTATCACACTAACTGTAACAAGTGTTGAGTGGTGCCCTAACATTTGCTTGCTTCTTCGTATCTGTTCTACAATCCGGACCAAACAGGCTGTGGATTATGAAGATATCCAGAATCTTGAGCTTGGCCTGATCATTACGAATGTAGCTCCGTTTGTGAGGGGTGGTCCTATACTAATGGATGTGGACGTCCAGATTGGAGAAGGTAATCCTATGGCTACTGGAGCAGGTGCTGGAGGTGTAGGTGGAGGCGGCAGCGGCGGCGAAGGTGGAGGGGGAGGCGGAGGTGGAGGGGGAGGGGGAGGTGGAGGGGGAGGGGGAGGCGGAGGTGGAGATGGAGGCGACAGCGGCGGCGGAGGTGGAGGGGAAGGCGGAGGTGGAGGCGGAGCTGGACCTGGTCCTGTTCCTGGAGGTGGACCAGCACCTGGACCTGGACTTAAGCCAGATGTTGGGGTTGGAGTGGGTGTCGGTATTAAGCCAGGTGTCAAACCAGGAACAAAGCCTAAGCCAAATGCACCGGCAAAGAGCTATCTCATTAAGATAGCAGTGAAAAATATTCCAGAGGGTCCAGCATTCATTCCAACCATCAAGAATGTTCCTGTATCAGAAGATCCAAATGAAGCACCTAAAGATGGAGTGATCACGATTTTTGCTGCTGTCGATCCAGACACAGGGCTACCAGCTGAAGATGTCAAGTAAGTCATTCTGCAGGAAACATTACTTTTACCATGTTCACCATCTTAGTTTAGAAATGTAGCATGCTAAAATGTGAGAACTAGCAGTATCCCAAAGTACAGATAGAGTTGATGGGAATTTGATTTGTTTTACAGTTATTTGCTTTAAAATCACCCAATTAACATTTTAACTTGGTGATGATGACCCAATAGTTTTCAAACCATACCACTCAAAACGAAGTCTATCAAACTAATGGTGGCGTTATATGATAAGTAAGGGGATGACCACATCAATGCTTAGTTCGGAACAAAGACTTGCATAAAAACGTGTTCAAATTAGCAGCAGCTTGCAATTCTTATGTTCTGCAGCTTTCTGAAACATGAAACACGTGACAAGACTGTAGCTGGATATCATTTGTTCCATCAAGACAAATTGTTGAAGTGAATATCCTTTTCCTCTGCCATTTCTACCGTCTCATGAGGTTCTGTTTGACTTGACCAGTCGACTTCCCTTTGTCCTTAGTTTAGCTAGTTATCTCCTAGCTTTAGCTTCATACTTATACACATAATTCTCATCAATAAAGTGATTACGTGTTTTTCCCCAAATGTTGAAAGTATTACTTTAACCAAATTCTTCTTCTCCTTCTTCTTTGGTTTACTGTATATTACTTATATTAATGTTTTTGTTTATGTTCCTACTTGTTTGTTCCTAGTTATGCCAAAGCCTTTGATCCAGAAAACTGGTTTACCATCGATGAAAAAACAGCTGAGATTAAACTCAACAGGGTACCAGACAGAGAGTCACCTTTTGTGGTGAATGGTACCTACATTGCCAAGATTCTGGCGATCACAGATGGTAATCCACTATTTACTTCATAATCATGTTGGTTTCTTGATTCATTTCTGTTTGAATAGGCACTGTCTTTCCGTACTGAAGGACTCTCAATAACTCAACAAAACAGACCTCCATAAAAAAACACTGCAGACACTATTAATATAAATATGGAATTATACTAGGACGTTAAGGTTTTCTCCAATGTGCAATGCCTTGTTTTTTTATGCTGCTGCAATGCAAACATTTTACCAAATTGGGATCAATAAAGTACTTCTTATCTTATATTAGAATATGCTGTTATGCACTCCAGTCTTTGTACTGTTGGATTTACTAAACTGTTGTCTTCCTCAGACACGCCATCAAAGACCGCCACAGGAACTATAGCCATTCAAGTCCTTGACTCCAACGACCACTGTCCCACTCTGACCACCACCCACAGCACCCAGTGCACTAATGAAACAACTGTCTATGTTACTGCATTTGATGAGGATGCTAATCCCAACGGAGCTCCATTCACATTCAGAGTCATACCTGATGGGACACGAGGCACCTGGGACGTAGAAGTCGTCAACAGTAAGAAAAAGTGGTTGGAGGCAGAAGAAAAAAACTGATAAACGATATTCTTTCTTTTAGCATTATTTGTGATTTTTGTGGTTATATTCTTTTAGTATCACTAAACTGTAATATTACTAAGGTTACAAGCAAAAGTAATAAGGATTATACTGCGTTATTTGACAGTGCTTTTTCCTTTGTTGTCAACAGAGACGAGTGCCGCGCTTCACTCTCGTGATCCACTCTGGCCTGGCTTATATGAGGTTCAGGTGGAGGTGTTGGATGCTCAAGGTCTGTCTTGCCCATCCAATGACATTTTTACCGTGGACGTTTGTACCTGTGTGGACACAAAAGACTGCAAGATAAAGGCAGCCAAATTAGAAACTACTTCAACTGTGCTCTCTGCCCCAGCTATCAGCCTCCTGCTATCGGCAATGTGCTTATTGCTGTGTAAGTTGATCTTTAACAAATGCCTACAGTACACCTTATTAGTGATTGTTACGGATGGGTCGATGTTACATTCCCTCCAAATCTAGGGGTACGAAGGGGAGTAACAAAACACAGAAATGACCAGGCACGAGAAAAAAGAGAGGCAACTGATCTCTGAAGCCACGAGCAGGTCTTTTAATGGACAAAAAGAACACAGGCTCACCAGCCAATTTGCGCAGTAAACTAATGTATACAGGAACACAACTCCTAATAATTGATAAAACACATGCCTTACACAGAGACAGAGACAGAGACAGAGACAGAGACATGCAGCCAGAGGAGAAGGAGAGAGGCCACTGCAGCCTTCCTCAGGTCCTTTATGGAGGCCCTGATTGGGGATTGGGAGCACCTGGGGGAGAGGCTGCACCTGGAGACAATCAGGGGGAGAGAGAGACACACACACAAAAGCACACACACACAAGCACCAACTGCGGCACGTAACATTCGATAACACTATTTAATGTATGATACCTGTACCATCAGTGCCTCCTTAATCAAAAAACAATCCAATATTTATATATAAGGGGGCATACATTCATCAGTGGTCGTGTGATGTATTGGACTGAATAACATCATTTCATAAGTGCCCCAAATAAGTACGGCTTAAAAAATGATATTAGAGTTACTCCCCATTCACAACTCTCTGTTTTTAGATGTATTCTTAACACTCTTATATGAATGATATTGCTAATACTAAATACTCTGTGTCTCTTGAAATATTAAGATCTTGAAATAATTGTAAAAAAAACAACTTTGAGCTCAACTGAACTTGGCTTGACATTGAACTGAATGTTGTGCTTCTCTCTGCAGTCATTCCTCTTCTCATGCTGTTCTGTCAGTGTGGAGCAGAACTTTTTCCTGACAGTTTTCGTGACATGCCATGGGAGACCAAAGAACAACTCATATCTTACCACACTGAAGGCAGAGGCGAGGATAAGGTTGGCTTGCAATGTTGTTGTTTTTTATTGGGAAGAAAAGTATACATTAACTTCTTATTTTTAGTTTATCAATACAGAGTATCAGACAATATCCTAATATTATTGAAAATGATCGTCTGTATAGAGATCAAGAGGCGAAAGAAAGCAGTGTAGTGGGTCAATGGGATATAAGAGCAGTTACTCCTGGTACCACAGGGACGAACAGGAAGGTTTAACCCGGTCTAATATTGCTAAACCTATATGCTTTTCTGAGATAACATTGTCATTCTCCTGTTCTTTTTTTAGGAAGTGCCACTCCATAGTATATCTGTATCTTTGGGACCCCAAAAGACATTTGGGACAGCACAAGGATCAAATTCCAAAGGCACTATTACAAATACTATAGAAAATAACCAGACAACTACAATCCATGAGGGATTTTTGGAAAGGTTTCAGGACACCAGGCAAAGTTGGATGGAGGTCGACAACAACGCTCACAGACTAACAAGGGATTTTGGCTATGGTTATGGCGGTGCAACAATCAGCAGAAACACACTACAACACACAACAGCTCACACAACAGCTCTCTATGAGGATCTGGCCTTACCTGACGCTTTCCTGAATGATTACTACTCACAGGTATGTTGTTAGCCTTGCATTCAGCTGTTTTTTTCTTTTACAAGATTTGACCTTTAAAGAAATGTTCCGAAATGATTGACACCAGTATCTGTGCTATTCCTTTACCTTAAACAGAAAGCGATGTGTGCTTTGCCTGCGAAGGACTGTTCTTTGGAGTATCATTTTGAGGGCCAGGGATCCTCTGCTGGATCTGTGGGCTGCTGCAGCCTCCTGGAAACAAACAACGACCTGCAATTCCTCGATGACCTTGGGCCAAGGTTCAAGACTCTGTCTGATATCTGCTCCCCTCCTAAACCAACACCCAAACCTTCCCTGACACACAAAACAGTAGGTGCTGTCCAAACCATAGTAAATAAGGTTGAACCTGTTGTTATGCCCAAAGTTGAGCGAAGCATTGACACAGAGCATACTGATGTCAAGAAAGAGACAGTCATGTCATCTACTAACATCTCCAAATCATCCGTCAATACTGTAAGCACTGCCCATCAATCCATGACACTTCCTAACTCTAAGGTTACTAACATTAGTCATTCCACCACTCTGCCCCCTCAAGCTAATTATTCTGCCACTCTGTCTCATCAAGCTCGTACAGTTTTCATACAGCCACAGCCAGTTTATTACGCCACCAACCCTGTACTACAGCCCATGCACTATGTAGTTCAACCGCAGCTACAGAACACGGTTATGCTAGCAGACGGGCTAGCTAATTTGCCAGGCTTGTATGTAGTCAGTGGGCCCCAAGGCTCTCCTCCTGGGCTAGTGATGCAGGGCATTGAGGGCCCAAAAAGCCCTGCCAGTCCAGTTAGCCCCACCTTCTTTACCCCTCAGGGGGTGTTAGACCTAGCAGCCCAGGGGAGTGCGTATGGCATTCTGCCAGGACACACTGTTGCAAAGAGGGGGGGTGCTATTGCAGTAAATAGCAATTTGGGGCAAACATGGGTTGGGCAGCCAGGAATGGGAATGGCACATGTGGTGACAGTGAAACCAGAAGTCAGACAGGTTGGAATGTGGCAACCTGGAATGACTCAAGTTGGCATTAGGCAGGTCAGTACAAACCAGTACCAAGAAAATACGCAGTTGCAGCAAACAGCAGATACCAGTGGTATTCTAAAAGCATCAGGAATTAGTTCACCAAATGAAGACAAGACTACAACAGTTGTAAATACCATCATTTCAGCTGAAACCCATCCATCAAACGAAGAGGTGTTGATAGAAAATCAGTTGAAGGATCCAGTTCAGAACATGAATTCTGAAATGGTTGAGGACAAGCATGATGTCCCCTACATATCAATGCCTCTCGAGACATCACTTGATGATGAGGATCCTGCCAGGGTGGTCCAAACTGCATTTGAAGACAAATTGGGTATCCAAGAATGTCCTACACAAACATCAGAAACAGATCCAACAAACAAATGTACAGATATGGTAAGTCAAACCACAGAATCCAATGTCCCACAACAAAACTCTGTGGAATCAGAACAGCAGGAAAATCATGTTCCTGCTAAATGTTTTTCAGAGGAAAATGTATCTCTGGTCAATCAAATGTCAACCACAGAAGTGTGCCAACCTGGATCAGATGTCATTGATTTAGTTAATACAGGCAGAGAGAGTATAGAGACATCAACAATTCCCCAAGGAGAGGGATCCACATCTACTTTAGAACACATCGACATTGTAGACGATCAAATACAAGATATCACAGAAGCAAATGTGGACAGTCAAGAGTCATTGAAAGGAGTCGTAAAAGAAGGAAAAGCTGTTCATCTCGCCATAGTTGAAGGTCTAGAGGACAAAAGTCAGGAAGTTGGGTCAGAACCTCAATTAGGTGATGTGACAGAGGACCAAATGGACAGGGATCTGGAGGAAGATGTCAGTCCAGCAGAGAACGTAGTGTCAGACATAGAAACAAATCAGGTAATTGCCACCTCTAATAGTATCCAGGGAAAAGTGAATATGGAGGAAATGACTGCAGGAAGTGTAATCACAGTCAGTGATTCACATGAAGACGTAAAGGCTCAGGAAGAGCAACTGCTAGATTCGGATGTAGGACTCGATAGTATGCATGACAAATTGTCAGCAACTCTTCCAAACATGTTTTCCAAAGTGACTTTGAATGCATCTGAAGTTAAGTTGAACCTCGACCCAGAGTCAATGCCAGAACCACAGTTTGGTCAAAGTGAATGGACTATGATAGACAAAGGTAATGAAAAGACAGATAGCGCTGATGAAGCAATAACATCATCGCAAACTGTCAGCACTATTATCCTTGATGATTCAAATCTGACATCAGCCACAGAAGAAATAACCAATCAAGTGCAAGAAGAGGTGTCTAATGTGTCAACCATGTCAACATTAGAGCAACACATGCATACAGCAAAAGACAATTGCTGTGGTCACCAAGAAGAAGAAAGTGGTACAGATCAAGTTGATGCAGATGCAGACAGTATGGAGAGAAGTGATGGAGAGAAAGAGAGTATTATGGAGGAAGGAGAGCCACAGCAGAGTTTTAGCACCTCTGATAACATAGATGAAGACACTGAAAGACAAGATGCTTTCAGTTCTCAAATGGAAGATCATTTAATCTCAGATGACTACATTATTGATGAAGAGAAAGGTGAAGATTCTGTTGAAGCAATGGTGTCACCGGTACGGCAAAATGTAAAATTCTCAGATGACCAAGGTGAAGGGAATGCAGAAGGAAATGCAACATGCATGAGTTCTCGAGTTGATCATAACTTAATCTCAGATAATATCATAAATGTTCCAGAGGAAGAGGAGGAGAGTTTTGAAGAAGGGGTGTTATCCATACACGAAGCTGTTAGCATCACAGAACCCCAAGCTGAATTTATTGAAGGAGAAGCTGTATCAGGAAGAAGATCTTTGGAGGATCCTTTTATCTCAGAATACAACAGTGTTGTGGAGGAAGAGCTTTCAATTGTACAACAAATGTCTTCCATCTCAGATGAAGACAGTGTAAAAGAAGATGCATCGAACACTGTTCAAGTAGAGGATATGCTAATCTCAGGTGACAGTGATGGAGAGGAAGAAGAGGAACCGGCCCCCTTCATACAACGAGACAGTAGTTTTTCTGATGACCAAGAAGAAGAGAATGGAAGAGAAGAAGACGCACCAGACACAAGTATTTACGTAGAGGAGGAGAGCAGTAAGTTGAACCAGCAATTAGAAGACAACTCTCTGTCTTGTCACACTGAATGCTTATCTGAGGATCATTTTGATTTAGCAAGTCAAAATGTAGAGATTAATCCGTTGACAGCATCGTCAAAGGTGGGTAAAACTCTAGAAATGCCCTGTGAAGTTACTACACATCAAGTCAGGCAAGGCGTGGACTCTTCTCAGGTAGGAGACATAGCTTTGGATATTCCTGATAGAGAAGATACTGTTGGTCAGGCGTTAGAGAAGGATACTAATATGGAGAATTTGGATTCTCCTGTTATATCTTCTGAGGGAATGAAATCTTCCAGGGTTGCAACAGGACAGGTTTCTATGTCCAGTGAAGATAAAGGGGCCACAGTTAAAATGTTTGAATCTGGAGATATCGCTTTTGAAAAAGGCATGGCAGAGGTCACTTTTGATTTCGCGATTAAGGAGGGATTTGATGACAGTGCAACTGGTGCATCTGCTCAGGTAGCACCAACATCTTATTCAGAAATTAAAGAGGTAGAGAAGACCCTATCTTCAGTGTCAGAATCAGACCCAGACTCAGGAGAGACAGGAACTTTAAGTTCCATTGCAAAAAGTAAGGTAGATGAGGAGGCTGGTAACCTCGTTCAGAATGAAACTCTGCAAGTAGCTGGAGAAGCAACAGGGGGAGGCCCATACACTGTGGGGAAAACTCTGATAGACGATGTGTCAAGAGCCTCTGATGACACGCATGGGGCTGAAGCAGTTGGTGTTGAAGTGAGTCCTGTACAGTTTCAGACAGTCATGAGCCCAATTCCTCGTAACAAATCAAGAAAGAGCAAAGAGGAGTCTAAGAAGAATCCTAAAAGTCCAAAAAGCCCCTCTGGAAAGTGTAAACAACAGTGAGTACTCTGAATTCAATGTTGCATTATCAACTATACAGAAACCCATACCGTAATATGTAGAGGTCTGTTTAAGGTCCAAATGGGTGAAGAAGAGGGAGGTGCAACAATATTTAGGATTTAGGACAATATTTAGGATTTTCTGTCAAAAAGGCAAATTCAAGGAACAACAAGAAACTTGTTGTTTAATACCAAAATATGAACCTGCTACGTTGTTGCAAAAGCAAGCTGTGTCATGTCGTGCCTCTTCAACACACTACCCAGGTGCCCACCCCCTTACTTAAAGGGGACCTATCATGCAAAATGCACTTTTTGATGTCTTTTGTACATAAATATATGTTCCCGGTGTGTCGGGGAACTCACGCAGCGTCAGAAAATAAAACCCTCTCTCTTTTCCTCCGTACCCAAATCTCTAAAAATGGGGCTACAACGGAGCTGATCCAGATTTGCGTCCGATATGACGTAATATCTGAAATGTAGGCTGGCTTTACACCTACGGCCCTATCAGAAACGTCGCTATCAGAAACAATGCCCGACTGTTTTGGACGCAATATGGTCGGTGTTTACCTTAGCATCGCTAACACTCAGAGCTAACCTGTACTGGAGAGCATGTGTGTGAAGAAGCAGGAAATAAAAAGGAACTCACCTTGTGGTATAACCGGCAAGAGAGAAAGCCTTTGAGCTCCATAATCCTTGATAATCCATGATATGGAGTTTCATCACCGCAGTATCTGCCGGTAGAATCCCCCGCATGAGTTCAGCCCCCTCCTTTTTTTAATCAATTTCTTTCTTTTTTTTAAAGCTTTATACCCCTAATCAGCACTTTTGAAACAGGAAGTGAAATAGAGGGATATGAGGCATGGCTAGAATGGATGATCTGTTTGGTATTTGAAGCAAAACACTTCATAGACATGCTTTTTATATATGTGTATATATCTGAGACCTATGCTATTGCCTAAAAATAGCATGATAGGTCCACTTTAATCAGAACAGAATTTTACCAGTTTGGTGAGTACGCTCTCAAATACAGACAATTGCTAGAGTGTGTGTAGAAGGGAACTGCGGACAGAATCCGGACCTGAATTTTACATTCACACGCGAGTGATCGATGGATTGAAACAATTCAACTGATGACAGGGATTGTCAATTCAGGCCCGCACATCAGATATTTGCTTTTTGTTGAGTGATTGGGCTGTGTGGGGCAGACAGGCAGAAAGTAAAGTGAGACACAAGTAAAGGCCAACACCTATGTCAAATTCTCACTCCGTGTGTAAGCTATTTTCGCCCAGACAACACAAGTGTATAGACGGTGTGTTGCACTTTATAGTTTTCTAGAGTGAGGGGGTTAACCAACTCTCCCTAGCAGGTTTTAAGGAGATACCTCTTACCGAGTCTTCCCCTTACCGAGCCTTTCCCCTTACCGAGTCTTCCCCTTACCGAGTCTTCCCCTTACCGAGCCTTTCCCCTTACCGAGCCTTCCCCTTACCGAGCCTTCCCCTTACCGAGCCTTCCCCTTACCGAGCCTTCCCCTTACCGAGCCTTTCCCCTTACCGAGCCTTCTAAAGATCCAAATAGCACAATTACGTTTATTTATGAACTTTAATTCCCAGAAGTTGTTCAACAAGATGCTAGACTGCATTCTTTGGGACAGGATACTTCAAAGACAAGAGTGACAAAGATCAAACACAGATGAGTTGAGTTGAGGTAAAATTGGGTTTTTACATGAAGTGATCCAACGTAACTTTCGGTTACAAGTAATTTGCTAAATGGATTGCATACATTAGTGCTGTCTGTAAGAACATACTTTGTTGTGCGGATGTTTTGTTTAAAGTTAAACTAGCATAAAATGGAGATGTCTAATTTCAAGTAAAGTAAGTGACTAAAAACTGTACAGAAAGCTACTTGAGTGAATATATTTGGCTACTGTCCCCTAACTATGACCATCCACAACCATCATTCTTAGATCCCATTTTATTATTGTATTACAGCATTGTTGTTTTTTTAATGCAAGGCTCTCATGTGTGCACGCAGAGCTGAAATTCTCCTTTGCGAGGCTTCTCTTTGAGTTGCCATTACCTGTTTTTTTTGTGAGATAGTTTTCAAATTGAATAAATCCCATATCTTCCATTTTGTATCTTTTATTATCTTTAGTTTTTTCTTCACTATATAACCATGTTTTTGTTGAAGCCATCTCTTCTAACATTCTTTGAGCTGAATGTAAATGTGAACAAGTAGCAGAACCTGTTGAACTAGTTAAAACATAAGAAACCAAGCTGGATTTATAGCATAGATTTTTAGGAGTAAGTGTGTGAAAGGTTTTTGGTGATTTTATCTACTCTTTTTTTATATATAATTTGGGTTTCTTGGATACTGTCACATTGCCTTTAAGTAAGTCAGTTTGATATTACCATATGGTGTAATGTATACAGGAAAACATTGGTGAAATGTGGGTTTTCTAAATATTCAGATTTTTGTGTAATAAAGACTTGTTTTCAGTTATTAATGAAGTCACTGCTTTCTTTCATGCATTAACAGAAATATAGCCCATAAGGTTATTGGAAGATTATATCTCCAACAGCACTGCTCAGTGGCCAACTGTCACGATCTTGGTATTATGTCACGGTTTTAGTTTTGTGTGTCTGGTAATGGGTTTTGTTTTGCTGTTCTTTTCTCCCTGTTTCATGTTTTCCTCCTTGTTTCTTGTCTGGTCCTTTTCCCTGTGTTTTCCTCCCTGTCGTTAGTTTCCCTGGTGTGTCTGATTGTCTAATTGTGTTCACATGTTGCCCTTGTGTTTCTGCCTCCCCTGCCCGGCTGTTTCTTGTCTTGTCTCTTCCTGTCTTTTCCCCGTCGGTTCATTGTTTGTTTGTCCTCCCTTCACGTCACGCTTCTTGTTTGTCTCTCCGGTCTACCTCCATGTTTCTCACGGTCAGATTTTTTTTTGTGTAGTTGTTTTCTGTTACCGTTTCAAGTTATGCCATGTTTTGTTAATCCGCTTTTACATAAAGCTCGCTTTTGTTTCAAGACCTTTTTCCATTTTTGTAGTCTGCATTTGGGTCCTACCTTTTCCGCGATCATTACAGTGATTCTAACACCAACCGGTTACACTGTATGGCTGCTGGTGTCAAAGTGCGCCTGTGTGAGGGCAACCTCTGGTTCTAAATCAAGCCAATGTAAGTGTATTTAATCGGCATTCTCTCTAAGATCAATTCAATTCTACTGGTTGCAAAAAGTAGTCAGAATCTATGGAAGTCTATAAGAAAACGAGCCTACCTCTCTCTTGATGTGTTACCTCAGTCTCCTCCTGGGACTCAGCCCATTGAAAATGTCCACTGTCCTGAGCAGAGAATTAGGCTGAATAAAAATTTATTTTTTTATTTTATTTTTCTCCCAGCGTAGCGCCCTCGGCGAACGGCTAGTTCGCCAGTGCCTAGGGCCGGCCCTGCGTGCACCGATAAATGAGACCCCTAAAATTGTTCACCAGTCATGACAAATGTGCCGAAAAGTCCAGCTTTTAAGCACCTTTGGGCCCTCAAAAAACGCGATTAATTCTGCCAATTATAATAACTTTCAACAGGTTCTTCACCTCGACTCTGTCGTTGCTCAGGCCTGCAATAATAATGTTATTAATAATTATTATTAATTAACTTATTAATTATTCAAGAAAAATAAGTAGAACAATCTTTTAAAAAGTTTCCACCTTTTCAGGTACATCAAATAAAGTGGTTAGTGAGATATTGTCAAATGTGTTTCTTTGTCTTTGCACAGATGCATTAAAGCACACTGACATGACATTAGAACAACGAGTTTCCATCTTTAATCCGCTTCCCTGTTCACATCATGGACGACTGACTCTCAATTGATGTACAAAATGGTGCAACAACAAGGTGAGGGATACACTTTCACCAAACCTGTCCTACGGCTCATCATGCATTATTAGAGTAATCCGTAGGAATTACAATTACATAAATTGGCTCCACTTTAATCTACAGCCAGCAGAGGGCAGCCAGCACACCCGTAGTGTGACCCAAAATGTCAAAGGGTTTGGGATGTATAAACCTTTTTAAGAAGAGAAGTCATACAACCCAAGGTCAGATAGGTGGGTTTCTTGTTGTCACTCATTAAACAAAAACATCCCCTGTTCAACCTGAAAAAACAGAAACAGTTTGAATGTAAGCAATACACTACTTTGCAACACTCACATTTAGCTCCAACCGTGGTTGTGTCTAATGCCCCTTTCACACCAATGCGGTTCCAGGGCCGGTTCGGAGCTCGAGCCTGATAAGCACCGGTTTTTCCTGTTCACATCGCAGCGGAGCCAGCTCTTTTACCCGAAAACTGGTTCTTACCAAGCTCGAAAAAATTGTCGGTCTAGAAGCAAGAACCGCATACGTCACGGTTACGTCGGAGGGGGTCGAGATTAACCTGAGCTAACAGTTTATGGCGAGTACGGCAAATACAAGTTGTAACAAGCTATAGCAGTGAGCAAAGTGACTAGAACGCAACCACACACAAAAAAACACACTTTATAAAGTCAGGCAACACTCACCAGGCTTCGTGTGATTCTGTTTATTTGTACCTTACTTTGACGGGAGTGTGTCTATGTTCCCACAGCCCAATGGTCCCGTAGCCCAATGGTCCCACATACCTAAGTAACCTAACTTCTATAACTAACCTAACCCTAACCATTCGGCTGTGGGAACATACTGTAGGTCACACCCTTCTTTTTTCTTTAGACATAGACTCTCAGTGCGCTGAGGCCGCGGGGCTATTCGAGGCGCTTCCTGAGATCCGTCAAGGCGGAGGTCGGCCGGACTTTTTTCTGAGAGATATCAAGACACCTCCACTCGGCTTTCCGGTCCTGCCCTCATCCCGCTGATAACTACCTACTCCAGCAGCCTGCACTGAAAAAAAGGGGAAAGTGGGGTTGTTCAATTTGCAAATATGCAGTTAACATATGAGACAGAATTTATTCATGTTTCTCATCGAACTCAACTATTTTAATCTTGAGGGGTGTACGTTCTATAAGTCTCAATCATGTTAAGAAATAAGAAAAAAGTTCTGTTTATCTCTGTAACTCCGCCCACTGAGCACATACGTCAGCAGCTTGCTCTGCAGCCGATTACTCAGTTTCTTATTATTGACAAATATTGTATTCACAAATCAAAATGGTCGGACTCAAAACCCTACTTTTAATAGTTTCATAATTTAACTTGAACAATATGGCACGTTAATGGACAAGATGAAAAGAAGAACAAATTGCAAAAAATCTTTATTTGAAAATGTTGAAGCTTTTCTTTTTTAAACAAAGTGGGGGGGGGGGAGGGGTCTACCATATTTTCTTTCCGCATCGGAGCAGTAAGCTGGTTCTGTTCCGAGGAGATCTCTACAAGGTAAAAGTGATTAAAAGTGTTTTAATGTCATCAAATGTTCGTCATAGTTACAGGTTATCACAAGACGCATTGTTTTCAAAAAGCTGAGTTCACATTTGCCATTACAACGAGCAACGTAAATACAGCTGTCAATCTGTAAACATTGTCATTCACTGGTGTTAGCTACGATAACGCCATGAAAATCATAAGGTGAGTTTATATTGATTGACTTGTGTTTAGCGTGTTTTTAGTGTGAGTATTTGTAGAGCGTAAGTCCAGCAGTTGCTTGCTTTTGTGGTGGAACCATAGACTGTATATATAAATGGACGTAGGGTCCGTGACGTCACCCATAGGATTCTGCAGAGTTGCCGTGAAGCCCTAAGTAGGCGGAGTCGGCTACTAACGGCTCGACTGTGATGTCAGAGTCTAACTCCCGCCTTCTCCAGCCTGCTCCAAATAAGGGCAAAGAGGCGGAGCCGAGGCGGGACAGGGCGGGACCTGCTGCCAACGAGCGTGACGTTCCAGACCTAGCTCAGGCTAAGAAGCTAAGCTAACATGCTCTCAGTATTAAGCTAACAACCTATGCTAACAACACAGCAGGAGGGCTACAGGCGAACCAAGTCCGCGTTTCGATGTATTCCTTGATCTCCAGTTATAACGCCGGACTCCGCCGCTGGCCGAAGCTAACGGAGCCCCAGGGGGCTAGCTACGGCCGCCGGGACCTATGGCCGGGACGTGCTAGCGAGCTAGCCCCCTGCAGCCCCGTTAGCTTCGGCGGCGTGGACTCCGGCGGCCCCACTGGGATAATTGGGTCCCCTTTTCACATTTGCTCCCGTTTAGCATTATGGGCGTCATAGCCATATAGTATAAAAGTCTTACCCATGGCTGAATCATAAACTAAACTGTATATATGTATAAAGGGTTACGTCCTTAGCTGACTAATAAGCTACATAACAAGCTAAGCTAACAAGCACACCTGCTAACGGGCTTAACATGTATAATATTATAATTTTACTCACCGAAAAAAGCTGAAAGTAGACTCCTTGGAAGTTCTGTTAGTACATTCAAGCGCAGAGCACGACATTTTAATTGTCTGGTATTTGTAACAATATTCCCTAACAGGCACGATCACCACGAACACAGCTAAAGGGTCAAGTACAGTACTATGACTAACTAACGTTGTAGCCTCTATGGTTGTAGCCTAGCAGAGTGGACAAGTTGCTGTTAGCTGACAGTGAGGCACGTATCTGTCAATCAAAGTGACCACGCCCTAATTTATGCAAAAACTTTAAGACCTAATATAAATAAAAGGGTTAGAAAACAATTCACTCACAGATCCATAATCATGAAGGTGGAATCTAACTATATCGATAATAAAAATGTATGGAGCCAGGGGTAGAAACATGTTTCTGCTGTAAAGCATGTTAACATGGGGGTCTATGGAGAGTGCTCCTTTCTGCAGCCATCGCCTATCGGCCAATATATAAACTGCAGTGTGTGGCACTTCCTATTGGCTTCACGGCTCTACCCCACAGTTTGCCTCTTGGGTGGAACATTACGGGACATAATTCACTGTGTTATAGAGAGTGTGTTGCGCCACGGACCTGTTAGGTAACGCCCCTGTGGTTTGTTATCATTCTAGCTTGAGTAGCATGTTATGAAGTTGTTCCTACCTTTCTGTAAACTAATGGAAAATAAAGTGTGGAGTTCCATACTCAACACGCCGCCTCCGACTCCCACAGGGTAAAAGAAAACAAACAAAAACATGTTTACTTTGGGATGGTAATTTTGCCAATCCTATAATTTGAATGCTGTGCAGGTAATAGCTGTTTGAGGGTTAGGAAGCAGTATCCTGTCAGAAACTGCAGGGATTGATTGAAAAGCAAAGGACGGACATGACCAGAACATATGCCCCAGGGAAACAGGGGAATAATGACACCTGAGGCCTGTACTACGAAGCAGGATGTTCTCTTAGCCGGCTAACTTCAGGGACGCTGGTTCTCTTTTTAGCGGGCTAGATCTCCATGGTAACTTATGCTGAGTAGCTAACCTGCTCCGGAGCAGGTTAGGTTGCAGGCTAAGAGATCAACTTCGTGAAAGCACTGCCTGCTGACCAATCAGAGCTCAGTGTGCGGAGTTTAAAGCGATCAAGTCATATTACAGGAGAAAGGAAATACAGTTTAAACTGTCGTTGCAGGAAAGACGGCAAAAATCACCTGACTGTGTGAACGTGAACATGAATAGAATATCACCTCCCATCTTCAGAGCAATCTGACTATTATAACATTAGCGTTAAGAAAGCTTAATTAAATATCTGCCACACCATAAGTAACCGGATCAAAGTAACATTACGTAGTAGCCTACAGTCCGTGGCACTGTGAGTGCAGACAAATGTGTCCCATTATCATTCATATCACATCACATCATAATGTATCTTATATTTCCTTATCTGAGTCAGCTGAGCCGTATCTGGCCTTGCAACACTTACAGTGTCACATGTGTCACATGTCAAATGTAATTAAAGTCAGTTCCACTCGTGTCTTAGACGGGCAGTCAGTGGCGGCCGGCCCATAGGGGCGCTAGGGGTGGCGCCCACCCTCTTCCCACATGTTTGATTGTCATTACAAATTTAAAATAGATAAAAGAATATATTTTAAAAGATATTTATTTTTATTTTTAATGAACAAGGTAAATATTATATAATTGGTATCAGTAAAATGTATAATCTACAATAAAATCTCGTTTAAAATTGTTTTACGATGTCTAAAGTTACTGATAAGTCACATGTTTCCTGCCTGGCCGCAGCGTGTATCATTACCCTCTCTCTTCCGGGCGGTAGAAAGGAGCCCTCAGCCAGAGCAGCAGCAGCCAACAAGCTGACTGTTGCTATCTGTATACTATGCCGCCGAAACAATTTCAGCCAATCAGCGTCGTCAGATCTGATGCTCAAAGGGCGCCCTGTCAGCGCCCTGGCCTGTGTGTCTGTGAGTTGTTTGGACTCGTATCCAAGGTGACGCTACAGTAGTTGTCGAGGATGGCTGCGTCTCGGTGCTAGTGGATCGCCGGAGCTGTAGATTAACATTTACATGCTTATTGTAGTTGTAAGGGCAGGGCCTGTAGCACCATGGAGCTATGTGTGGGCTGGACCTGTATTTTACAGGAAAGGAGTGAGCAGAGGGTGGAGTTGTCTAGTCTTGTTCAGTTTTCATCTTCCTCATCCTCTCAAACTTTGAGTTGCTCGCGCTGCTAAAGAGACGCGCTACCATGGAAACCAAACAATGGTGTAGCTGTATTAAAGTCAGAGTGGAAACAGTCGTGAGTAAATCTGATTTTGTCAGAAATCTGAAGAAATATGACCCCGGGAGGAAACCGGGGAGAGGGCAATGAAATCGGGAGTCTCCCACGAAAATCGGGAGGGTTGGCAAGTATGACACACACACACACACACACACACACACACACACACACACACACACACACACACACACACACACACACATAATGTTCGTATTTAGTCTCCTGATTTTAAATGGGAATTAAATCATTTGAGTGTTCCCAAAGCACCAGTGTTCTGCAGTTTGTGTGGGCCTACTGTACTGTTGCACAGTTTTGGAAGATTCATAGCTAACCACACTGAAGATTATGGATTACCCCCCCTCTAACATCACCAGATAATTTAAGGGGTCATTTCTCAAAAATGTCTTCCGGGGGAGGATCCCCCCGGACCGCCTTAGTATGGTTTGGTCCCTATTTCCATAGCCCCACCAAAAATATTTTCCACCAGCCGCCACTGCGGGCAGTGATATCATAAACCTGTTAATGTACGCATTCAAACACTTTTTCTTTTACCAGGTGTTCACCTTGCAGGTGCAGCTCTGTGGCTTTGATCCTGGATAAAGTGTTTCAGTCATGGATGTTTAAAGTTTAACTTCTTCACAGTGGCGTTTTTATATGTACAAAAGTGGTGGGGCACAAAAAACTTAGATGTCTATATATAAGCTTCTGCAGAGAGGTTCATGGCTGCTGAGGCTCTGACTATTCAGGTTTATAAATATTATATTTTGACCTAAATCAAAATATAATATTATTTTCAAAAGCCTCTTTAGTCTGATGCTTCAATTAATTTTAAACAGACAGTTCAACAAAAGGATACCCAAAAAATGTAATTGTATCATTTAAATATTGAATTGTTCTCTCTTAGTAAGATCCCATTTTCAATAACATTGTGGTCTTACCTTGACTTGAAGATGAAGTCCATTTGCCTGTCCTCCTTATCTTCTTGTAGTTTCAAAAGTCTATCATAAATCTAATCTAATCAATAGATTTATGATTGGAAAATGATAAAGTAGGGTAGACATGTGGATATTATCCGGCTGAACAAAACATGCATTTATGTAACAGCTGCGTTTCCCACAGATCTTATTTTGAGCTATTTTCTAAAATCCTATGGAGAAATCTCATTGCTTTTTAGTCGAGGGAAGCCATGCGCAGCTTACTTCCGGGTTTTAGGACGCCTCACTGCAGCTCTCTCGTCTCCTCTTCACACACCACACTTTTCGCGGCACACGTACTTACAGCCAATCAGCTCTGAATGATGTGAGATGACGTATGGTGGGGATGGCAGCTCTATGCCCATATGGTCATTATTTCCACACACATTAAATAGGAAAATACTCTGAGCATGCGCAGTGTAGTTTTTACAGTCACCGTTCACTTAGACAGTGAGAGGGAGGGGCAGGATCGGGTTTTGTCCCACATGGCTCTAAACAGCTCAATAGGCACACACTGTAGACACTAATTAGAAGAACACATACTAAAACAGCAATGTACAGACGAATCAGATGATTAAACATGATCTTAAAATATATTTTATATATATTTTTGCATTTTGTTGTAATCATTATTTGTAATACTTTCTGCTGACACTAGGTAGGACTGTGCCCCACCTGCCCCTAATGACCAGTCGCCACTGCTTCTTCATATGTCTAATATTATAGTTGACTTTTCATTCAGGAAGTATGACGCTGCGCTGTCAGTATGCTTCTCCATGTTCGTGATTCGTCGAATGCTCCAAATACCACCCCTCTCATGTGAACGCACATCTAACTAGATAGGACACGGCTGGCTTGAGCGATCCACTTGATAACCCACGTCGTAGGACCGCTTAACGAGAGCGCGTATGTTTTGGATTAGGCCAACCGGCTAACTCAAACATATCCAGGTTATGTTGAACCGGCTTCGTAGTACAGGCCTCTGGTACAGGTTGGGGCGAAACTGGGAAATATTTGAGCTTATCTGTCGTTTGAGTAATGTTGTCGGTGTACTACCTTAAATTGGATGAATCCGTGTCTAATACAGAAAGAGAAAGTGTGAATACGTGAAACAATGTTTTTTCAGGCGCCCTCTGAGATAGAATCTCCAATATCCCCTTCCCATGCTTCTTTAGTTGCATGTGAGGGCAGCTATTCAGAATAACTGTACACTTCCCCTTTATCGAAAGGATTCACATTAAGAACTGAATAAGCACAAATATTTAGAGCAGCAGCATTGGCATTGCAAGTGGGCCGCCACATTTATTTTATTTATTTTTCATTTTGTACAGGCTAAAGACACAAACATGGACATAACAATAACACATAGGAGATGACATTCCCATCTCAGACAACAACAAAACAAAATCAGAAGGAATAAAGATACAGTCAGTTGGATCACTTCAACTGTTCACAAATAGGTTGACAACCAAATACCACCAAAAACACAACGGCAAGCATATTTATTGTTCCTTTAATCCCACTCTTCGTTAGAGCTCATTATTTTCATGAGCCACCCTTTGATTTTTTATGGCAAGAATATTTTTCAAAAGAAATTGTATTTTTAATCTTCAAATACCTTAAATTAAGATTACTCCTTGATTGACTTTTAAAAATATGTATTTTAGCCAGAAGAATTATATTTATTAACTGTGTGCGGTCTTCATCTAAAAGCCCGTATAAAATATGAAAGGGTGTAAATGTAAATTCAATATTTGCCGCCAAATAATTAGCAAAACATTATGATTTGTGTGGAAACATTTGGAATTTTTTTTATTTTAACCTCTTTTCCTTTCTCTTTCTTGATCCTCCTTAGCAACGGTCATTGCAGTCCTTGACGGTCTGTTCTACTGGATTTACAACGTGTCACATGTTCTGAATTGACCAATCAGAACTTTATTTAGCCTCCGTATTGTTGATGGTTGAATGTGGGCCGCGAAAAGAAAATGTGATTCTTAAGTGGGCCCTGAGTTGAAAAAGGTTGGGAACCGCTGCTTTAGAGGGTGGACATGGATATACTGGAAAATGTTTAGAAACTGGGCAATATTGTCATTATCACAGCGTTTATCCACCCTTAGTTTGACAGGAAGCTATGTGCACCTATCTTGATCATTCTTGGTATGTTCCAAGATAGATTTGTAATTTTACTTAAAAAGAGCCTTAACTGAAACCGCTATCTCAATTCCCAAGTAAGTTCATTGTTCATTTTCAATCCTAAAGAGCAGATGCTCATAATTCTCCTGTCCTTTAGAGGAATAACTGGAGATTTTGACAAATGTATGTTGTACCCTGAAATGCTCCAAAATCTCCGTAATAAGGAGAGAAGAAATGGCATGCTTTCTATTGGGTCTGATATTTGCAGAAGCAAGTCATCCACGCGTAGAGATGTTTTATGAATCATGTCACCTCTGGTGAAAAAACGTAATCCTGTTGTCCAATCTGATAGCAATCGCTAATTCAAGGTTTCAAGATTCAAATTCAAGATTCAAAGGTTTTAATGTCATATGCACATAAGCTACAGTGTAGAAATAGCAGTAAAAATGTCCCAAGCTCCTCCAACAATGCAACATAGTTATATAAAACATATGAAACAACCTGTCCTTCACTGCAAACATAGCTGCTGCAGATACACGCTTTACAACATCAGGAGGATACGTCCCCAGCTGACCCAGAAAGCCACGCAGGTTCTGGTCCAGACTCTTGTCATCTCACGCCTAGACTACTGCAACTCCCTCCTGGCTGGTCTACCTGCATGTGCCATCCGACCTCTGCAGCTCATCCAGAATGCAGCGGCTCGTCTGGTCTTCAACCTTCCTAAATGTTCCCCCCCCACTCCGCTCCTCCGCTCCCTCCACTGGCTCCCGGTAACTGCTGGAATCCACTTCAAGACACTGGTACTTGCATACCATGCTGTGAATGGATCTGGCCCTTCCTACATCCAGGACATGGTTAAACTGTACACCCCAGCACGTGCACTCCGCTCTGCATCAGCCAAACGACTCGCTGCACCCTCGCTGCGAGGGGGACCCAAGTTCCCATCAGCAGAAACACGTGGGTTTGCTATCCTGGCTCCAAGATGGTGGAATGAGCTCCCCATTGACATCAGGACAGCAGAAAGCTTACACACCTTCCAGACTGAGAACTCATCTCTTTCGACTCCACTTCCAGCCATAGAATTACTAACAAAGCACTTATATACTAACAAAGCACTGGCTTCTCCAAAGCCAGCTGAGTAGCACTTGAAATGTTTGGCTCTATGAAACCTGATGTTCTTTATGATTCTGTTTTCTTCAAGTTTGTATTTTGTTGGTCGAATGCACTTATTGTGAGTCGCTTTGGATAAATGCGTCAGCTAAATGCAATGTAATGTAATGAAATACGGTTATTACAGTGATAACTATTTAGATTAATAAATAGTAAGATGACAACAGATTAATGGTTATGGAGGCCCTTAACAGAGATCAGGCGTTTAGCAGTCTTATTGTCTGTGGGATAAAACTGTCCCTGAGTCTGGTGGTTTTAGTCCTGATGCTGCGGTATCGCCTGCCAAACGGCAGCAGAGAGAACAGTTTGTGGCTGGGGTGATGGGGGTCTTTTGTAATAGTAATAGGTTTCCTCGGTGGAGGTGGACCTGGAGTGGGTCCTGGACCTGGGGGTTAAGTCGGGTCGTGGGCCTGGAGGAGTTTATGTATCCAAACAAGGTGTCAAGCCAGGAACAAAGCCTAAGCCAAGTGCACCGGCAAAGAGCTATCCCATTAAGATAGCAGTGAAAAATGGGTCCAAAATTCAGACCCAAGACCAAGAATGTTCCTGTATCAGAAGATCCAAAGAAGGTACCTATAGATGGAGTGATCACAGTGTTTGCTGCTGTCGATCCAGACACAGGGCTACCAGCTGAAGACTTCACGTAAGTCATGCTGTAGGTAACAGCACTTTTTTAAGGAGGTTGTACTTTAGCACTGATTGTAAAGTCATACTTAGGCCCTGATTTTGGTAACATTTAGCATGTTTACCATCGTAGTTTAGCAATTTATCACGCGCTAATTAGCAGTATCACAAATTAAAGCTAAGGTTGATAGGAAGGGGGCACAACTAGTTCAGTCTGTAGGGCACCAAAGCCCCAACTGCTCCCAGCAGGGCGCCGAAAAACTGGCAGCCTGTTTGCTCGGAAACCTCTCCATAAAAGTAAAATCGTAGTGTTTGCATTTGTATATATATATATATATATGTAGTATTGTATAGTTCCTGTCCTGTGGCTGTGTGTATTGTACTGTGTATAATTGCAGATGAGATGAGAGGCCAGTTCAAAGTACTGCATCTTTTACATGAAATGTTCAATAGCTGTTTTGTCTCTAACTATTACTTTAATCAAATAACTTATTTGGTTTTGTTGGAAATTAAAATCAATGTTTTATGGCATGACTTGGTTTGGACGTACCGTCAGTTTTAAAAGCTATTTTATTCTGGAAAAAAAACGGAAATTCTCGGACAATCTTAATGCCAAGCTTTTATTCTGAAAATCCTTCATGACGACATCCGGGGCTACCGTCCAGTATTATTAAAGTGGCTATTGAAGCCGTTATAAAGTATTAAATAAAAAGTTATGAAAGAGATAAGGAGGAGAAAAGGCGTGTGGATGTAAGCAATGAATGTAAAATCCTCTGTTTTACGCGATGTCGGACATTGAAGACTGAGGCGGCCGGCCCCCTCCTCCACAGCAGGAGAAAGGATAAGGCGGCGGCTGCTGAGCAGCAGCTCGGCCCCTTGCTTCTTGGCTGCAGCTACATCGAGGCAACGCCGGCAATTGTCTCTTCATTACCTTCGGCTTGTTCCATTACCACGTTACTTAATTAAAGTACCCATTTGAACCTTATGCCAGAGACTCTGTCTCCTTATTTTAAGTTTCTCTCCTGGACGCAAGGACATGGGATATCCTAATAGTTTACTGTATTAATACTTTTCTTAATTGTTTGAATTTTTTTCCTACACATTTAATGTGACCCAGTTATGCCAAAGGCACTGTCACGATCTGTCTGTGTTTTGTCTAGGCTAGATCTGTCTTTGTTCTATATCGTATAAGGCTTCGCCCACTAAGGCTATCGCTATTGGGTAATCCCCCCTGCACGTGTGCAGCACTGACAGACTTATTCCACGCCCACCTATGACGTGGGCCCCACCTCCAGGCTCACTTCCGTATAAATAGGAAGTAGGCCCTACAATCCACTCCTACTTTTCTTCCGCACTCCGTTGCAGAAGCATTGACAGGCAAAACAAGTTCTTTTAAGAGCTACTTACTAAAAAGCAAACATTCCTCCTAAAAAGCTATGTTTTTCTGGTAAGATGGAGACTGGGCAGGAAAGTCAAGGTTGCGTCAGGGATTGCCTCGTATGCGGGTCGGGCTACATTATGAGCTTTCACAGTGTGAGTCCTGCCCGGCCATAAGGAAGTACCAGGAGGGGGCGGCGGCGGACCCTGGAGCAATGAGGGCTCCGATAGGGACATACGTGCCCCTCACGAGAGTGGTGGGATTCACGGATGTAGGTTTCCCGACCGTGCCTCCTCTAGAGCCGAACCTCACAACGTTCTTTGGGGCTAGGCAAACCAGCGCGGTTACCGGACGGCAACCCATGCTGGCTGCCACCAAAGATCGGTTTGTCGCCTGACAGACGGACCGAATGCACCAGTGTGCGTTTCAGGCGTCAGCGGCGGCGAACAATATAGCGTTGCTGTCAAACTCCATGGTGGAAATGTCCGAGCAGTCAAAAACCATGTCCTCAGTGGAGGCTGAGGAGATAGGTAAGGCGGCCAGTACTGCACTGACACTGTGCGCAGCAGTCGCAGTCTCGCAGGCGCGGATTGTGGCGTGGGCGACACAGGTCCACCAGTATCTCTGTCTACAGCAGGGGAATATGCTGGAGGGTGAAGGAAAGGATCTGCTGGAGGCTCCAATCAGTCCGGACGGATTATTTGGACCACAGTTCCACACCATGGTGGAGACTATGAAGTCTGCGGCAGAGCAGGCAGACGACAGGACAAATGTCCTCAGCAACAGCAGCGACAGCAACAGTGTCAACGGGGGCAGCGTGGACAGTGGCAGGGGCTCCGTCCCAGGTCTCCGCTCCTCCGCCGCAGAGACAGGATCTGCAGGCGACGAGTCGGAGGGGAAGGAAGAACCCCCGCTCCTGGTCTGCTCCTCCGAGAGAACCTCCGAGGAAGCAGAACCGAAGATGACTCTTTAGGGGGGTTATGTGGGAAGAGAGAATTATTAAAAAGGTTGATGATATTCGCTCTTCTTTTTCTGACTCACCTTTACTGACCGCTGGGTCACCAGACCCTCCTTTCAACCACTCACTGACCTCCTTTTCCCCTCTCTCTCCAAGTGAGGTTCTTACCCTCATTACCTCTGCCCGCCCTACCACCTGCCCTCTGGACCCCATCCCTTCAAACCTCCTTCAGACTATCGCTCCTGATATTCTACCGTTTCTCACCCATTTCATCAACACTTCTCTAACTTCTGGTCACTTTCCAAACAGTCTCAAGGAGGCGAGAGTAAACCCTCTCCTAAAGAAACCCACTCTCAACCCATCTGATGTTATAAACTACAGGCCTGTCTCTCTCCTCCCATTCCTGTCTAAAACACTTGAACGCGCTGTCTTTAAACAACTCTCCTGTTATCTCCACCAGAACAACCTCCTGGATCCGCACCAGTCTGGTTTCAAGGCAGGTCACTCCACAGAAACGGCCCTCCTTGCTGTCACTGAGGAACTGCACACTGCCAAAGCAGCATCCCTCTCCTCTGTCATCATCCTGTTGGACCTGTCAGCTGCATTCGACACGGTGAACCATCTGATCCTCCTTCGCACTCTCCAAGAACTTGGAGTTTCAGGCTCTGCACTCTCCCTCCTCGCCTCATACCTCAAAGACCGTACCTACAGGGTAACTTGGAGAGGGTCTGAGTCCGACCCTTGTCAATTAACTACAGGGGTCCCTCAGGGCTCTGTTCTTGGTCCCCTCCTTTTCTCCCTGTACACAAACTCGCTCGGATCTGTCATTACCCCGCATGGTTTTTCATACCACTGCTACGCTGACGACACCCAATTAATTCTGTCCTTTCCCCGCTCAGAAACTCAGGTCGTCGCACGCATCTCTGCTTGTCTAGCTGACATCTCTCAGTGGATGTCTGCTCATCACCTCAAGCTCAACCTTGAGAAGACTGAACTGCTTTTCCTTCCGGGAAAAGATTGTCCCACTCTTGACCTGACGATCAACATCGGCACCTCTGTTGTTTCCCCGACTCAGACTGCAAGGAATCTGGGTGTGATCCTAGATAACAACCTCTCCTTCACTGCAAACATCGCTGCTACAACCCGTTGCTGCAGATACACGCTGTACAACATCACGAGGATTCGTCCCCAGCTGACACAGAAAGCCACCCAGGTTCTGGTCCAGGCTCTCGTCACCTCACGCCTAGACTATTGCAACTCCCTCCTGGCTGGTCTACCTGCATGTGCCATCCGACCTCTGCAGCTCATCCAGAATGCAGCGGCTCGTCTGGTCTTCAACCTTCCAAAATTTTCCCACACCACTCCGCTCCTCCGCTCCCTCCACTGGCTCCCGGTAACTGCTAGAATCCACTTCAAGACACTGGTACTTGCATACCATGCTGCGAATGGATCTGGCCCTTCCTACACCCAGGACATGGTTAAACCGTACACCCCAGCACGTGCACTCCGCTCTGCATCAGCCAAACGACTCGCTGCACCCTCGCTGCGAGGGGGACCCAAGTTCCCATCAGCAGAAACACGTGGGTTTGCTATCCTGGCTCCAAGATGGTGGAATGAGCTCCCCATTGACATCAGGACGGCTGAAAGCCTGCACATCTTCCGCCGCAGACTGAAAACTCATCTCTTTCGACTCCACTTCGAGCGATAGAATTACTAACAAAGCACTTATATACTAACAAAGGACTGGCTTCTCTAAAGCCAGCTGAGTAGCACTTGAAATGTTTGGCTCTATGAAACCTGATGTTCTTTATGATTCTGTTTTTCTTCTGGGCTGTGTCTTCCTGGTCGTATGGACTTATTGTAAGTCGCTTTGGACAAAAGCGTCAGCTAAATGCAATGTAATGTAATATTAATAAAAATGATTCAAATCTCAACATTGTGTCTGTAGCAACTGTGTCTCACATGTCCCCCACACTAGTCATGCCGGCTGGCATTAATCTATTGATTAAAAGGCAGCAGGACTTGTTGCATAATCCATCTGTTTTTAACCTGTCGGTTAATAGACAGAGAGACTCGCCGTTTGAGCCAGCGGTTTCTAATCTGTCGGTTAGCAAACAGCTAGGCTCGCTGTATAAGCCTGCGGTATTTAACCAGTCGGTGATAAGACAGCAGGGCTTGACATTTAAATCGGCCGCTTCTATCCTTTCGGGTAACAAGCAGCGTGGTTTTTCCTCTGTCTCAGTTGTGCCTACACACAGTCGTATTAAGCCTAGCGCGGCTATTACGCACGAGGTGAAAAGCACTGCACACACCTCCGCGAGTTGGAGCGTAAACCCGCCTCAGGGTCCTGTTTATGAGCCTTCTCCTAAACAGAGACAGGATGAGAGTCGGTGTGTGATGCAGCGTGTGGAGACCCCTTCACAGCCCTTTAGGGCGGGCCCCCCTTGGGTTGCTTCACAAGCAACGGCGGCAAGGGCTCTGGCATGGCTTGTCACCATGACTACCACAGCACAACAAAAACAGGTATGCCCGCTCTCAGAGCGGTGCTCAGAGTGGAGGCGGCTATGTTTAATGGACGGATGGATGAGCAGGCTGATCAGCAGAGGGTACTCTCTGCAATTTGCCTTACCCCCCCCCACCCCCCCGCAGTTCGAGGGGATTCAGGAAACACTTTTGTCATCCCAAGAACAGTGTCTTGCGCTCCAGTCAGAGCTGTGGAAACTCCTGTTAAAGAGAGCAATTTCCAGGGTTCCTCAAGGGGAAGAAAATCAGGGGTTTTACTCCCGTTATTTTCTTATCCCGAAAAAAACCGGGGGGATGAGACCCATCCTAGATCTGTCAGCATTCAACAGAGTGATACAGAAAAGACCGTTTCACATGCTGACAATCAAACAGGTAATGGAGTGTGTTCACCAGGGAGATTGGTGCACCTCCATAGGTGAGGTGCAAGGATGCTTACTTCCACATAACCATCATCCCAAAACACAGGAAATTCCTGCGTTTTTAATTCCAGGGAATAGCGTACCGGTTCAATCGACTGCCGTTCGGATATTCCCTGGCTCCACGCACTTTTTCAAAGTGTGTGGAGACGGCGCAGGAGCCGCTACGCAGAGGAGGGATGAGTGTTATTTTATCTGGACGACCTGCTGTTGCTGGCTCGCTCCAGAGAGGAAGCTGCTCTACAGACGGTACAACTCGTATCTCACCTGTCAAGCCTGGGTTTCATAATCAATTGGGAGAAGAGCTGTCCTCTTCCCTCCCAGATCATCATGTATCTAGTAGGGCTGCACCATTTTGGGAAAAAATCTAATTGCGATTTTTCTGACAAATATTGCGATTCGAATTGCGATATTTGTTTTTAAGCGACCCAACGGAAGTTTATTGAAAAATGCGGCCATATCTCCGGCTAGGAACGTCGCATCAACGTACTCCCGTCTCTAGCACCCCCGCAGCCAGAGCTACGAGTGAAAGAACTAAACTTACATGAAACTTTCATTGGGTTGCTTTAAAGTCAAGCTTCAGTTTAAGATTCACCCTGTGATAGAAACATGTGATGGAGCATCACTAACCTGACCCAGATGGTTCACCAAACCATCTAAAGCTCCATTGGAAGCCATTTGGAAAAGTATTTCAAAATACTTGGCAGGTGATTGGATCAATCTGTCTATCACCTTCTATCATGGGCTACTTCTGATTGATTAACAAAGGCTGGTGCATGTGGAGCACAGCACTTCTGATTGGTGTGGATGACTGAGACACAAGAAAAAAAAAAGATTTGTAAAAAAAAAAAAGTTACAAAAAAATCGCAGGCTTTGCGATTTGATAATCGCATCATTTCAAATCGCGATTTCGATTTAAAATCGATTAATCGTTCAGCCCTAGTATCTAGGAATGGAATTCAACTCAGCCCGCATGAGAGCACGACTCTCACAGCGGAGAGTGGAGAATTTGACAGCTCTCCTCAGGCGAGTCACACCCGGCAGGGTGGTGACAGCCCTTTCCGTGATGCAGCTGTTGGTCATGATGTCAGCTGGTCGCGTGGTGATTCCCCTGGGTCTCCTTTACATGAGGAGACTTCACAGGTGGTTTGTTCGCCTGCGCATCGACCCCGTGCGTCAGAGGAGACGCATGGTGTACATTCCTCTATCCATAGGTTTAGATCAGTGGGGGTTCCCCTCGGCAGAGTGACGTCACAAACCTCGGTGTTTACAGACGCATCGCTCTCAGGGTGGGGGGGAACATGCATGTCGCAGTCAGTGGGGGGACAGTGGCCGCCTCACATGTCCCTTCATATAAACACGCTGGAATTACTCCCCATATGGAGAGTAATCCAGCACTTCGCCCCGTTGCTGTGGAATCATCATGTGTTGATTCGAACAGACAACAAGACGGCGGCAGCCTACATAAATCGTCAGGGAGGTGTGTGATCAGCGCAGCTGCTGGACACAGCCAGACGGGGTGTTTGTGCTGGGCGCGCACACACATACTCTCGATCAGAGCAGTGTATATTCCCGGCGAGCTGAACAGAGGGGCAGACCTCATGTCCAGAGGAGGTCCTCGACAAGGGGACTGGAGCCTCCACCCCGAGCTGGTCTCCCAAGTGTGGAGCAGGTTCGGGAGAGCGGAGGTGGATCTGTTCGCTGCACGCAGGAAAGCGCAATGTGCTCTCTGGTTCTCCCTGAGAAGGCAGGATCACCCCCCTCTGGGGGTGGACGCGTTCGCACACAGACCGTGGCCCAGGGTGTTACTGTACGCTTTCCCACCACAGGCATGAAAATCACTCACCTTTCGGCGAAATTCGCCGTTTTGAATCCAAAATAGGTCGTTTGTGTGATTCATGTAGATCTGCAATAAAAATATTTTTGGGGTATGGGGGGGTCTGAGACCCGGAGTAATCATCGGCCGCGAGCTGTTATGTGCCATCATGACACGCATGGTGTTCTTTTTTTATATATTATAATGCAGCGCGAGCTGTGTGCTCGAGTCTTCCTGCCTGTCGGCTCTGCTGCTCCGCGAGGAGGGTCTAGCTTCAGCAGCCACATCACCTACGGGTGCGTTCGTTAATATTAACTGTGTGGTCCGGAGTCACTGTGGCACGGACTGGACCGCTGGTGAACAGCTGTTAGAACTGGCCGTTCAGGTGTTCAGAGCAGAGCTCCCTGTCGGAGCGGCAGAGCGTGATGTAAACTGAAAAGTTTTTCTGTCGCAATATTATCGTTGAGCTAGCTAGCATACATTGTCACTATCTGCTAACGTTAGCTTTAGCCTTCGTTTTCTAATAGTTTTTTTTTTCATAGGCTAAACGGAGGTGGTATAAGTATAGATATTGTACTTGAGTAAAAGTAGAAGCACTCAGATCTTGTATTTGATTAAAAGTAGAAGTACTCAGGTCTTGTAAAAGTAGAAGTACTCAGATCTTGTACTTTAGTCAAAGTAGAAGTACCAGAGTGTAGGAATACTCTGTTACAGTGAAAGTCCTGCATTCACAATGTTTCTCAAGTGAAAGTAGGAAAGTATTCTCATCAAAATATAGTGGAAGACAGTGAAAGTAGTGAAAAGCTGGTGAAGGTGCAGCTAGTCTGAATGGCTTTGTAGACTGCAGGGTAGCTGGTGAAGGTGCAGCTAGTCTGAATGGCTTTGTAGACTGCAGGGTAGCTGGTGAAGGAGGCAGCTAGTCTGAATGGCTTTGTAGACTGCAGGGTAGCTGGTGAAGGTGCAGCTAGTCTGAATGGCTTTGCGTAGACTGCAGGGTAGCTGGTTGGAGGAGCAGCTAGTCTGAATGGCTTTGTAGACTGCAGGGTAGCTGGTGAAGGGGCAGCTAGTCTGAATGGCTTTTGTAGACTGCAGGGTACTGGTGAAGGTGCAGTCTAGTCTGAATGGCTTTGTAGACTGCAGGGTAGCTGGTGAAGGAGCAGCTAGTCTGAATGGCTTCGTAGACTGCAGGGTAGCTGGTGAAGGTGCAGCTAGTCTGAATGGCTTTGTAGACTGCAGGGTAGCTGGTGAGGAGCAGCTAGTCTGAATGGCTTTGTAGACTGCAGGGTAGCTGGTGAAGGGAGCAGCTAGTCTGAATGGCTTTGTAGACTGCAGGGTAGCTGGTGAAGGTGCAGCTAGTCTGAATGGCTTTGTAGACTGCAGGGTAGCTGGTGAAGGAGCAGCTAGCTGAATGGCTTTGTAGACTGGCAGGGTAGCTGGTGAAGGTGCAGCTAGTCTGAATGGCTTCGTAGACTGCAGGGTAGCTGGTGAGGTGCAGCTAGTTTGAATGGCTTTGTAGACTGCAGGGTAGCTGGTGAAGGTGCAGCTAGTCTGAATGGCTTTGTAGACTGCAGGGTAGCTGGTGAAGGCAGCTAGTCTGAATGGCTTTGTAGACTGCAGGGTAGCTGGTGAAGGAGCAGCTAGTCTGAATGGCTTTGTAGACTGCAGGGTAGCTGGTGAAGGAGCAGCTAGTCTGAATGGCTTTGTAGACTGCAGGGTAGCTGGTGAGGCAGCTAGTCTGAATGGCTTTGTAGACTGCAGGGTAGCTGGTGAGGTGCAGCTAGTCTGAATGGCTTCGTAGACTGCAGGGTAGCTGGTGAGGAGCAGCTAGTCTGAATGGCTTTGTAGACTGCAGGGTAGCTGGTGAAGGTGCAGCTAGTCTGAATGGCTTTGTAGACTGCAGGGTAGCTGGTGAAGGTGCAGCTAGTCTGAATGGCTTTGTAGACTGCAGGGTAGCTGGTGAAGGAGCAGCTAGTCTGAATGGCTTTGTAGACTGCAGGGTAGCTGGTGAAGGAGCAGCTAGTCTGAATGGCTTTGTAGACTGCAGGGTAGCTGGTGAAGGTGCAGCTAGTCTGAATGGCTTTGTTAACTGCAGGGTAGCTGGTGAAGGAGCAGCTTAGTCTGAAATGGCTTGTGTAGACTTGCAGGGTAAGCTGGTGAAGGGAGCAGCTAGTTGAAATGGCTTTGGGTAGGACTGCAGGGTAGCTTGTGAAGATGCAGCTAGTCCTGAGATGGCTTGTAAGAGCTGCAGGGTAGTTGTTGAAGAGCAGCTAGTCTGAATGGGCTTTGTAGACTGTCAGGTTAGCTGGTGAAGGGAGCAGCTAGTCTGATGTCTTTTGTCGACTGCCGGGTAGATGGTGAAGGTGCATGCTAGTTGTAATGGCTTTGTAGACTGGCAGGGTAGCTGGTGAAGGTAGCAGCTAGTCCTGAATTGCTTTGGTAGACGTGCAAGGGTTAGCTGGATGAAGGTGAGCAGCTAGTCTGAATGGCTTTGTAGACTGCGAAGGGTAGCTGGTGAAGGAGCAGCTAGTCTGAATGGCTTTGTAGACTGCAGGGTAGCTGGTGAAGGAGCAGCTAGTCTGAATGGCTTTGTAGACTGCAGGGTAGCTGGTGAGGAGCAGCTAGTTTGAATGGCTTTGTAGACTGCAGGGTAGCTGGTGAAGGTGCAGCTAGTCTGAATGGCTTTGTAGACTGCAGGGTAGCTGGTGAAGGAGCAGCTAGTCTGAATGGCTTTGTAGACTGCAGGGTAGCTGGTGAAGGAGCAGCTAGTCTGAATGGCTTTGTAGACTGCAGGGTAGCTGGTGAAGGAGCAGCTAGTCTGAATGGCTTTGTAGACTGCAGGGTAGCTGGTGAAGGAGCAGCTAGTTGAATGGCTTTGTAGACTGCAGGGTAGCTGGTGAAGGAGCAGCTAGTCTGAATGGCTTTGTAGACTGCAGGGTAGCTGGTGAGGAGCAGCTAGTCTGAATGGCTTTGTAGACTGCAGGGTAGCTGGTGAAGGTGCAGCTAGTCTGAATGGCTTTGTAGACTGCAGGGTAGCTGGTGAAGGAGCAGCTAGTCTGAATGGCTTTGTAGACTGCAGGGGAGCTGGTGAAGGTGCAGCTAGTCTGAATGGCTTTGTAGACTGCAGGGTAGCTGGTGAAGGTGCAGCTAGTCTGAATGGCTTTGTAGACTGCAGGGTAGCTGGTGAAGGTGCAGCTAGTCTGAATGGCTTTGTAGACTGCAGGGTAGCTGGTGAAGGTGCAGCTAGTTGAATGGCTTTGTAGACTGCAGGGTAGCTGGTGAAGGAGCAGCTAGTCTGAATGGCTTTGTAGACTGCAGGGTAGCTGGTGAAGGAGCAGCTAGTCTGAATGGCTTTGTAGACTGCAGGGTAGCTGGGAAGGAGCAGCTAGTCTGAATGGCTTTGTAGACTGCAGGGTAGCTGGTGGAAGGTGCAGC
This sequence comes from Harpagifer antarcticus, assembly GCA_902827135.1. Lineage (NCBI taxonomy): Eukaryota > Metazoa > Chordata > Actinopteri > Perciformes > Harpagiferidae > Harpagifer > Harpagifer antarcticus. The sequence continues at coordinate 140,093 of CADEHL010001382.1, forward strand.
TAGTCTGAATGGCTTTGTAGACTGCAGGGTAGCTGGTGAAGGAGCAGCTAGTCTGAATGGCTTTAGACTGCAGGGTGCTGGTGAAGGTGCAGCTAGTCTGAATGGCTTTGTAGACTGCAGGGTAGCTGGTGAAGGAGCAGCTAGTCTGAATGGCTTTGTAGACTGCAGGGTAGCTGGTGAAGGTGCAGCTAGTCTGAATGGCTTTGTAGACTGCAGGGTAGCTGGTGAGGAGCAGCTAGTCTGAATGGCTTTGTAGACTGCAGGGTAGCTGGTGAAGGAGCAGCTAGTCTGAATGGCTTTGTAGACTGCAGGGTAGCTGGTGAAGGAGCAGCTAGTCTGAATGGCTTTGTAGACTGCAGGGTAGCTGGTGAAGGAGCAGCTAGTCTGAATGGCTTTGTAGACTGCAGGGTAGCTGGTGAAGGAGCAGCGAGTCTGAATGGCTTTGTAGACTGCAGGGTAGCTGGTGAAGGAGCAGCTAGTCTGAATGGCTTTGTAGACTGCAGGGTAGCTGGTGAAGGTGCAGCTAGTTGAATGGCTTTGTAGACTGCAGGGTAGCTGGTGAAGGTGCAGCTAGTCTGAATGGCTTTGTAGACTGCAGGGTGCTGGTGAAGGGCAGCTAGTTGAATGGCTTTGTAGACTGCAGGGTAGCTGGTGAAGGAGCAGCTAGTCTGAATGGCTTTGTAGACTGCAGGGTAGCTGGTGAAGGCAGCTAGTTTGAATGGCTTTGTAGACTGCAGGGTAGCTGGTGAAGGACAGCTAGTGGAATGGCTTTGTAGACTGCAGGGTAGCTGGTGAAGGAGCAGCTAGTCTGAATGGCTTTGTAGACTGCAGGGTAGCTGGTGAAGGTGCAGCTAGTCTGAATGGCTTTGTAGACTGCAGGGTAGCTGGTGAAGGAGCAGCTAGTCTGAATGGCTTTGTAGACTGCAGGGTAGCTGGTGAGGAGCAGCTAGTCTGAATGGCTTTGTAGACTGCAGGGTAGCTGGTGAAGGAGCAGCTAGTCTGAATGGCTTTGTAGACTGCAGGGTAGCTGGTGAAGGATCAGCTAGTCTGAATGGCTTTGTAGACTGCAGGGTAGCTGGTGAAGGAGCAGCTAGTCTGAATGGCTTTGTAGACTGCAGGGTAGCTGGTGGAGGAGCAGCTAGTCTGAATGGCTTTGTAGACTGCAGGTAGCTGGTGAAGGAGCAGCTAGTCTGAAGTCTTTGTAGACTGCAGGGTAGCTGGTGAAGGAGCAGCTAGTCTGAATGGCTTTGTAGACTGCAGGGTAGCTGGTGAAGGAGCAGCTAGTCTGAATGGCTTTGTAGACTGCAGGGTAGCTGGTGAAGGTGCAGCTAGTCTGAATGGCTTTGTAGACTGCAGGGTAGCTGGTGAAGGAGCAGCTAGTCCGAATGGCTTTGTAGACTGCAGGGTAGCTGGTGAAGGTGCAGCTAGTCTGAATGGCTTCGTAGACTGCAGGGTAGCTGGTGAGGTGCAGCTAGTCTGAATGGCTTGTAGACTGCAGGGTAGCTGGTGAAGGTGCAGCTAGTCTGAATGGCTTTGTAGACTGCAGGGTAGCTGGTGAAGGAGCAGCTAGTCCGAATGGCTTTGTAGACTGCAGGGTAGCTGGTGAAGGTGCAGCTAGTCTGAATGGCTTTGTAGACTGCAGGGTAGCTGGTGAAGGAGCAGCTAGTCTGAATGGCTTTGTAGACTGCAGGGTAGCTGGTGAAGGAGCAGCTAGTCTGAATGGCTTTGTAGACTGCAGGGTAGCTGGTGAAGGAGCAGCTAGTCTGAATGGCTTTGTAGACTGCAGGGTAGCTGGTGAAGGAGCAGCTAGTCTGAATGGCTTTGTAGACTGCAGGGTAGCTGGTGAAGGTGCAGCTAGTCTGAATGGCTTTGTAGACTGCAGGGTAGCTGGTGAAGGTGCAGCTAGTTGAATGGCTTTGTAGACTGCAGGGTAGCTGGTGAAGGAGCTATCTGAATGGCTTTGTAGACTGCAGGGTAGCTGGTGAAGGTGCAGCTAGTTTGAATGGCTTTGTAGACTGCAGGTAGCTGGTGAAGGTGCAGCTAGTCTGAATGGCTTTGTAGACTGCAGGGTAGCTGGTGAGGAGCAGCTAGTTGAATGGCTTTGTAGACTGCAGGGTAGCTGGTGAAGGAGCAGCTAGTCTGAATGGCTTTGTAGACTGCAGGGTAGCTGGTGAAGGTGCAGCTAGTCTGAATGGCTTTGTAGACTGCAGGGTAGCTGGTGAAGGTGCAGCTAGTCTGAATGGCTTTGTAGACTGCAGGGTAGCTGGTGAAGGAGCAGCTAGTCTGAATGACTTTGTAGACTGCAGGGTAGCTGGTGAAGGAGCAGCTAGTCTGAATGGCTTTGTAGACTGCAGGGTAGCTGGTGAAGGAGCAGCTAGTCTGAATGGCTTTGTAGACTGCAGGGTAGCT
>CADEHL010001383.1:0-17500 GCA_902827135.1 Harpagifer antarcticus
GTCTGCGGGCCACTCTGCCGGCCAGGCGCGCTGTGTCTGCGGGCCACTCTGCCGGCCAGGCGCGCTGTGTCTGCGGGCCACTCTGCCGGCCAGGCGCGCTGTGTCTGCGGGCCACTCTGCCGGCCAGGCGCGCTGTGTCTGCGGGCCACTCTGCCGGCCAGGCGCGCTGTGGCTGCGGGCCACTCTACCGGCCAGGCGCGCTGTGTCTGCGGGCCACTCTGCCGGCCAGGCGCGCTGTGTCTGCGGGCCACTCTACCGGCCAGGCGTGCTGTGGCTGCGGGCCACTCTGCCGGCCAGGCGCGCTGTGTCTGCGGGCCACTCTGCCGGCCAGGCGCGCTGTGTCTGCGGGCCACTCTACCGGCCAGGCGCGCTGTGTCTGCGGGCCACTCTACCGGCCAGGCGCGCTGTGGCTGCGGGCCACTCTACCGGCCAGGCGCGCTGTGGCTGCGGGCCACTCTACCGGCCCGGCGCGCTGTGGCTGCGGGCCACTCTGCCGGCTGTGTCTGCGGGCCACTCTGCCGGCCCGGCGCGCTGTGGCTGCGGGCCACTCTGCCGGCCAGGCGCGCTGTGGCTGCGGGCCACTCTGCCGGCCAGGCGCGCTGTGGCTGCGGGCCACTCTGCCGGCCAGGCGTGCTGTGGTGCGGGCCACTCTGCCGGCCAGGCGCGCTGTGTCTGAGGGCCACTCTGCCGGCCAGGCGCGCTGTGTCTGCGGGCCCACTCTACCGGCCAGGCGCGCTGTGTCTGCGGGCCACTCTGCCGGCCAGGCGCGCTGTGGCTGCGGGCCACTCTGCCGGCCAGGCGCCGCTGGTGGCTGCGGGCCACTCTGACCGGCCAGGCGCGCTGTGTCTGCGGGCCACTCTGCCGGCCAGGCGCGCTGTGTCTGCGGGCCACTCTGCCGGCCCGGCGCGCTGTGGCTGCGGGCCACTCTACCGGCCAGGCGCGCTGTGGCTGCGGGCCACTCTAACGGCCAGGCGCGCTGTGGCTGCGGGCCACTCTGCCGGCCAGGCGCGCCGTCGCTGTCAGCAGAGTGGCCGGCAGACACAGCGCGCCGGGCCGGCAGAGACCATTCTACCGGCCCGGCGCGCTGTGAGGGGCGGGCCTCACACACAGCCAGGTCAGGACACTCCGCGTGCAACAGTGTGAAGCAGCCAAATGAATAATATAGAGACAAGCAGGAGACAACGTGTGACTTACTCGAGGGGAATTTGAAGTTAAATGGAATTGGTTGCAAAACCTAATTCCACATCTCCGGTGTTTGAATATTTTGGATTTAAGCCAAATCAACGAGGCGAACCTACGGACTTGCGTTGTGTCGCATTTGTTTTAAAAAGGTAGCAGCAAAAGCAGGCAATACGACCAACCTTAAACTGCCCCTGAAACACAACCACCCCATTCCGTTCTCCAGCTGGGAGCGAACACGGCAGCTGGAGAAGGAGAGCTTACTTTCATTTTTAAAAAACATTTTTTACGATAGCGTGTTTTGGAGAGAGCTCTGTTTTCCAGCCTGAGTCTGTTTAATGTATTGTTTGGGTTGTGTGTGATTTATTTAATACATTTTTTATAATCTAATTTATTTGTTTTATTTATTATATATAATTTAAATATTATTTCACATTTCATTTGTAATGTTCAATAAAAAAGGATGTACTTGAATTATTATTATATATTATCATTACGTCAGTGGTCTAAAACGGTGTTGCAGCGGTGCCGACAATATTATCGTCCGACAAAATTAATTATCGTGACAGGCCTCGCCCTTTGCAGGACTTATAATATATTGCATGAAAGAAGAAACGGCTGCACAAGTGATTAAAAACAGTTCTTAGGGTATGTCGAGTCAAATGATAATCATTCAAACATATCGTCTTATACTCTGATTGCCTTTTGCTGTGTTAAATTGTATTGTTAGTCTTGTGTGAGTTTAACAGAGACGTGTGTTAAGGGTTTACATTTCAGGAGGCAAAGGAAGTAAAAGGTGGATTTGAAAAAGGACTGGGGGTTTGGTGGTGTGATGATGGGATGGAGGAGCAGCCGTTTCCTCATGAATATACAGAGAGACGGTGAGCAGGACGTCTCTATCCTCTGAGGATGAAACACGGGACGGAGTTTCATTGATTTGGGCATTCTCACAATAAGCAAGTGGAATGGATTTGATAATGAAGCACTGACACAGCGCTCTACAGAGAGTGGGTTCACGGACTTTCCGCATAGTAAAAGTGGGGGGGACTGCGACGCCCATGTATTGCACACATCTAAACTAGGAGTGTGTCCTACCTGGAGCTTCTGTGGCGTCAGGTACCAGCTGGGGATCTGCTGCTGCTGGGTGGTTATGCTTTCCAGCGACTCTCCAGCACCCTGAGAGAAAGAGACACAACGTCTTAAATCATGGCTCCACTTCTCAATAATGGTGCAGAAAATCATTGTTTAGAGTTTCATCTGTACCTTAGCCGGGCTGGAGGTCCGTTTCCTCTTCGCTGGACTGGCCTGAGGGTCTGTGTGATTACTTTCCTCTGCTTTACAGGCCTTTAAAGCCACAACAGACACACAGAGTGAGGACCAATGGACTCACAACAACAACAAAGTCCCTCCTTATGCAAACTACTTTTCAGATCTGCTCTCAAGTGGTGTTTCAAACGGCGTCAGACCGGCATAAAAACTGTTCTGCACAATTATGAATACATTTGAACAGCAATGTGTGTCTTCAAATGTTGCATTATGACAATACTCTGATTAATACGGTTAGTGTTATGACCTTTGTTATGAGGTGATGATTAAGGTCATAATTAGGGTAAGTATCAATATTGCCCAATGTGATATTTATGTGCTGAAGAGTCACGGCAAACATGTTAATTAACAATAAAATACTTTAAATGTATTTTTAATAATACAAACAAATTAAATAAATATTCTAATTACTATTTAATAATTATGTATCTATTATTTTGTATTATTAAATGATTAAAAAAGAATGTTAAAATATATATATTCCCTCTAACATTGCAATGGCAATATTTGTAGAAATATTTAATAATAAACAATTAAAAAAAAAAAATGAAACTTAAATTAATAATAAAATCCCTTTAAATGTATTTTTAACAATACAAAAAAAGTAAACAAATATTCCAATTATTATTAAATAATATTATATATTTATTTGCCTATTATTTTGTATTATTCAATAATTTAAAAAAATTCCCTCTAATAGATGAGAGTAACACATGCGTAGCTTCCGGGTGAAAATTACGGCCCCGCCCACTTTTGGGGGAAAGCAACGCTGTCATTTGAACGGCGGTCACTACACACTCTGAAGTTTTTGCCAATCAGATCAGAAATGTAAGAAAACCGTGGATTCTTGGATCTTCAAAGAGCCCGATTACGATGGGTCAGGCAAACAATTACATGAAATAATTCGAAATCGACGATCGGGCTCGATATATGGTTAAATTAAAATCAGTAGGCGAGGCCGTTGCTCTCATGAGCGAGGCGGAAAATAATAGTGTTATCATTCCAAAAAGCTGTCGTTTACTGCACCTCAAACATTTAAACAAATCCAGAGTTCAGTGTTTCTGAACTTCCTCTAAGAACAAAGGAGCTCTGTGGCTTCAGGCTCGACCGCCGTTCAAAGGACAGCGTTGGTTTCCCTCAAAAGTGACGTAGACGTTCTATGGACATCGATCGCCAACTGCTATATTTAACCACACATCGAGCCCGATCGTCGAGTTCCAATGATTGAATGTAACCGTTAGCCTGACTGGCCGTCGTGACCGGGTTCTTTGAAGATCAGAAAATCCACGGTTTTCTTAAAGTTCTGATCTAATCGGCAAAAACTTCAGAATTTGAATTGAATTCAAATGACAGCTTTGCTTTCCCCCAAAAGTGGGCGGAGCCGTACTTTCTGCCCGGAAGTGACGCATGTGTTACTCATGTATATTGCAATATTAGACAATATAAATAATAATAAACATTTTGAATGTATTGTAGAGATACTCAGAGTACTCATGCTGTCACGATGCAACATTAGTTAGTTGCATTGGTCGGGCTTGTTTGGACATGCAGACCATGTTGCCGACTGGTTGTTTACACATTCTCAAAACTGCCATGGGGTGCAACAACAATTTTGTTTACAGATAACATTTGGTTGTTACTGTATTCTATAAAAAGTACATTTCTGTTACTCCTGTCTGGTTGTTGATTAACTCAAGCGGGTGATGAGCGGGATGTTGTTGGGAGCCAAAAGAGGATGATGGCGTTGCTAATTATAAACAAAGGTGCATGAAAACAGAGGACCAAAACAACGGATATGTTGATGGTAGGGCGCTAGTAAGATTTCAATTATATGTGATTCACTTTTAGCTTCAACAGTGTCAAATATATGACGCATGCATTTATAACATCAAGCGGCTCTATAGAGTGGTGCAGGGATGAGTCCTAAAGTTAGCATTTTAGCACATCTGGTTTCTCCGGTCTGGAAGTCAATGGTTCTGTGAATAGGTTTTTGGTTGTTATCCTGATATAAGGTCTGCGGTTAACAACATCCGACTTATTTTATTCCACAACATAAAATACGTCAGTAAATACCCCACTGGTGAATTTAAAAACGGCGCTTGATAACAAGTGTTTAAATGAGACGACTAAACGTCTTCACGCCCAACATTAGCCTCCTTGAGCTTAGCGGTGGTGACGTGAAGTCATGTGACCGTGCTGTAGCTCCTTTATAGCCCAACATTAGCCTCCTTTAGCTTAGCGGTGGTGACGTGAAGTCATGTGACCGTGCTGTAGTTCCTTTATAGCCCAACATTAGCCTCCTTTAGCTTAACGGTGGTGACGTGAAGTCATGTGACCGTGCTGTAGTTCCTTTATAGCCCAACATTAGCCGCCTTTAGCTTAGCGGTGGTGACGTGAAGTCATGTGACCGTGCTGTAGTTCCTTTATAGCCCAACATTAGCCGCCTTTAGCTTAGCGTTGGTGACGTGAAGTCATGTGACCGTGCTGTAGCTCCTTTATAGCCCAACATTAGCCGCCTTTAGCTTAGCGGTGGTGACGTGAAGTCATGTGACCGTGCTGTAGTTCCTTTATAGCCCAACATTAGCCGCCTTTAGCTTAGCGGTGGTGACGTGAAGTCATGTGACCGTGCTGTAGTTCCTTTATAGCCCAACATTAGCCGTCTTTAGCTTAGCGGTGGTGACGTGAAGTCATGTGACCGTGCTGTAGCTCCTTTATAGCCCAACATTAGCCTCCTTTAGCTTAGCGGTGGTGACGTGAAGTCATGTGACCGTGCTGTAGCTCCTTTATAGCCCAACATTAGCCGCCTTTAGCTTAGCGGTGGTGACGTGAAGTCATGTGACCGTGCTGTAGCTCCTTTATAGCCCAACATTAGCCTCCTTTAGCTTAGCGGTGGTGACGTGAAGTCATGTGACCGTGCTGTAGTTCCTTTATAGCCCAACATTAGCTGTTAGTTTTGTATTATTCTAAAATCACATGGAGAAATACCATTGGCTGTTAATGGAGAGAACCAGGGAGATGCTAATATGTCATCACTGCACCACTCTATGAGGGTCAACTACACTCTGGTAATTAGATTATTATAATATGGGCCTTGCTCCAATTCCTTAAGATGGTTTCCCACATTTCGCTCAGAACGAATCGGAGCAAGGCCTCAGCTTCATCAGTCCTCATATATATGCTATGTTCGAGTAATATGACAAAGTGTGTGTGTTGTCTGGTATGAGCTGGTCTCACCTGCTCCTGTGCAGTGCTCAGGGCCCCCTGCCGGGACGTGAGCTCAGCAGGAATGGGTAAACTCCACGCCTCTTCAATACTAGGAAGCATTTTACTCTTATTCTGCAGACTACCTGGCTGTTGGTTACACAACTGAGCCTAGGAGAAATTGTGTAAGACACAAACTTTTAGTGCTGAACTCGACAGGAAAAAGCCAACTACAGAGTCTACGTAGAGGTGAGTGTTTGCAGAATACAACAGAAATGTTCAATGTCATGAAGGTATGCTTTACAATTACAAGTGAGAAAAATATGAATCAGTATTCATATCTCAGCAGAAATCAAAATGAGAAAAAAGCAGATATCTTTGGCAATAAATACAACACACACACACACACACACACTCACGGTTGATTAAATAGTCTCGTTGTCAGTCCTATCGTGAACCCAGAAATGTTGAGTACCCCAATGTGTTCGGTTAGAAATGTGCAGTACGGGTTCCCAGCACATAGACACTGCCGGATTCTAACTTTCATATGTTGGGCAATTTGCCTAATTAGCATAAGTTGCATTAATTGGCATTGTAACCTCTGCAGACAATAGTTAGAGGATGGCTTGGTCACTTTAGGAGTGGATAAGGGGGTTATTGAGGACGCTGAGATCAATTCTGACATTTACAAGGTCAGAAATGGCAGGTTTAACCAGAAGTGGCCGTATGTGTACTCTGATTTTCATGAATTCTGGGTCAATTTGGAAGTTTGAGGGGACTCTGGATCATTTGGATTTGAGTGACTTCTTATTTATTTTTGAGATAATTGGTTGCAGAGCTACTCATGGTAGTCAAAATAAGCCCACAGATATTACAGATAAGCCCACGTTCTAGTTCAAACTGACATTTTTGATCCTGAAACTGTCAGAAATGCATTCAGCCTCCTCAATAACCCCCAAAACCCACCACCAAATCTTCCAAGTAACTGTTTAGTTATTGTCCACATGCGCTACCAAGCCATTAACACTTATTACACCGTGAACATTGTATAAGATGCACATTCAAAAAAGGACAATGAGAAGGTTTCAAAGTATACTGTTCCCTTATTGCAAATGTTTACTACTCTCTGTAACGGCACGTCTAATTCCTAACTGGTGAAATGTTCTGTCAACTTACACATTTCCCAACAAAGTGAGTTAGCATCCGGCACTTTCCAAATCCTGGGACCCGTGCTATACATTTCTAACATGAAACTGTAGGTTTCTCCACATCTCCTTGTTCCCGGTGCTGGAACCCAGCCTCCGAAGAGCTCCTACCTGCAGCAGCTTGATCCTCTGAGTGAGTGCAGCCGTGTTGAGGCAGGCTTTGCTCCGCGTGGCGTTGATGTAGCACTTGATGGCGTCGTGCGGCTGCCCGCAGGACTCGTACAGCGTGCCCAGGTCCATCCAGGCTGCCGCGTGGCTGTGGTCCAGCTGAACCGCACAGATATACGCCTGCAGAGCGTCCATAGGCTGGTTCTGCTGCTGGTACAGAACCCTGCAGGACACAAGAGGGGGAAGTGAGTCTCTGCCGTCTTTAAAGAGCTCCGATCTTCCAGGATTTAGGTCTCTATCCCCAACTCTCACAGGACATACTCCAACCTTACTAAATCTATCTATAGATCCTCTCATACTGCTTCCTGTTCCCTATGTCCTCTGTCAAAATGCAGCTGCTGTTTCTCCATGATAGCCAGTGACATCCTTGAACAAGTAAATTGGGATTTCCGTATCCAGTATCAGCTGTTTGTCACCGATAACAGACATATTTAGTCCCCCTAGTCACATGTCTCTTTCTTCTACATTGAAAACTTGTAGAGGGTAACGGGGTACAGAGTCGCTTAGATACGCAGGGGAGTGCATCTGACGAAGAGATAGTTTCTTATCTATATCTAATAGAACTGCTCGGGACTTGATGGATTGAGTGGGGAAGTTCGTGAGATCTTTCTAGAGGGTTATCAAGAATAACTTTGATCCAATGACCTCTCTCCCTCTCTGTCTGTGTCTGTGTATTCTCTTGTTCCGATTAACCCAGCCAAATCTTTCTTCTTGTTTTGTATCTATATCTACGCCGGGATCCGGAGTCGAGGCTGATCCTCTTGCTGTGGTCCTGTGTCCTGGATCCTCTATCCTGAGTTCTGGATTAAGTCGTGGACTTGGGGTCGTGGCTGAACCTGTCTCTGCGGTCCTGCCTTGGGTCTCGTCATGCTGCTTCCCTGATGGCTCCCACAGGATAGTTGACATCCTCGTGGATTCATCTTCTCATTACAGACTCATGCATTTCCTAACATTCGGTCTACATGCTGTGAAATGTATTATCTCTTGGATTTACACACGGCATCTATTGCACGTCTGTCCGTCCTGGGAGAGGGATCCCTCCTCTGTTGCTCTCCCTGAGGTTTCTCCATGTTCCCTTTAAACTGTGGGGTTTCTCTGGAAGTGTTTCCTTGTACGATGTGAGGGTCTGAGGACAGAGGGTCTAAGGACAGAGGGTCTAAGGACAGAGGGTGTCGTATTGTCATACTGATATTCTGAACAGTCTGTGCTGTTGGATTTTCTGTAAAGTGTCTCTACTGTAGGCTATTTTTATTATATGTACAGCACTTTGGCTCGACCAAGAATCGTTTATAAATGTGCTATATAAATAAAACTTGATTTGATTTGAAAACGTAAAGGCATCCTTTGTAGTGCCTCACCTTTATACCATATCTGTTAGAAATAAGTAATCAACATCTACACACTAAGGTGAGCGATGCAAGAGAAACATTGTTAAGCATCATCAGCTGGAACTGGTGAAGAGATACAGGTAGAAAGTCTCCATATGGCCACTCTGCTCATTGGCATCCGTCAGTCATTTCCTGTACATTGGCTTTTTTTAAATTAATATCTGTACACTGTTTGACCCATTTCCATATGAAGAAGCCACAAACACCGGGCTCAATAAATACAGAAGACCGGTGTGTTTTCTAGAGCGGATTTCCGTGGTGCATTTGACCACATGTGCCTTTCATTTTATTCTAACGGCAGCTTCCCCTTGAGCGGGAACAGCTATATTCTAAATCTACAAGCCTTGATGATCAGATAGTTGTTGTCCAGTAGATGATATGTGATTAGACCGTCTCCCATTTGTCCAGGACATTCAAATCTTCCAGCACTTATAAAGACGTTAGCAACTTTGCAATTGATAAAAGCACAGCAACTGACGGCGCATTTCCACTGCAGCGCGTAGCACGGTTTAAGCGTGCCGTGCTTTTCCACTCGGGGTAGTTCCGGCTCAGGGCTACTTTTTCACCTTTTTCTGGCCCTCCAAAATCGAGGTTCTTACCGGGTACATGAATTAATGCTTTGACAAGTCTGCAGACAGACGGCAGGCGGAAAACCTTTTAAAATGCGTGTTTTCTGAATGGAGATCGGCTAAGCTAACGTTTATATGCTCCGACCGTCCACACTCACAGCAACGGCCTACAGACATAAATAAAGCAGCGACTGTATTCGCCATGACCCAGGCAGTCTGTGGTTTGAACTTGTTTAACTTTTGTCTAGTTCCTGAACAGATATGAGAAGCTGGGAGCTCTGAGTGCTAACAGCTAACGGCTGATGTTGTTTTCTGTGGTTCACATTGAAGATGACGTCACGGCTCCGCCTACACTGCGTTACTATAGTTACTGCCCCAGCTACTAAACTGTAATGGAGACGCAGCATAAAGTGAGCCAACTATACCGTGCTAAGCCGTGCGAGGCCCTGCAGTGGAAATGCGCCGATACATATACTATAAAATAAACTTGTCACGTGTTCTTACCCTATGGAGCACCAGGTGTCAGCGCTGGCCTCTGACTTATCGATGGACTGACGGTAAGAGATGAAGGCATCCTGCACCTTCCCTATACTGGAGTAGCACCTGGAGGGAGAGAACACTTTAGATATGCATTTAGACACAAAAGCATAGTAACGCTTGCATGTGAAAATGCAATGCAGTTGAGTCGAGGATATGAGACGACATTTATTTGGCAACTCTCACTATAGTAAAGAAATAGACACAATACAATTTATGACTTTAGGGAGGCTGTGGCTCAGTGGCTAGAGTGCTGGACTTAGGGGGTAGCAAGTTCGAGTCCCACTGCAGTCAGCATGTTGTTGTGTCCCTGAGACGCTTCACCCCAAAGTGCTCCTGTGGGGATTGCCCACAGTACTGAGTGTGTAAGTCGCTTTGGATAGAAGCGTGACATGTTGACGATTTTATATCAATTCAAGACAAGATCGAATATCATTAAGTCTTAAATTCATGGGCCTGCAGACAATATCCTATCACCATTTAACACTATCACTAAAATAGTGTCTTTACTGGGCTCATACAGACACTTGGAGCTGCACGATATATCGCGTCGTGACGATAATCGCGATATATTCACATCGCAGGACGTACGATTTTTAAAGTCTTTTTTAGTTTAGGACTTGTAGGCAAATGAACTCAAACACGTCATGTTACAATTATTTTGCTGCTTGCTACAAAAGGAAAACTCGCGCGGCTCTCATGTCAGGGGTTCTTGAGTGAGTGACAGCAAACCACCAATCAAATCTCCAAAGCAAACGGACCCGGAGATTAAAGGTAAACACACTGAATAAAGTGGTTTCATGTGTTTCTCCAGTGCGGCGCTGCTAACCGAGCTAGCTCAGCTCGTTGCTCTGATAACTTCAGATCCAGACGTCTGTGGCTAAAATCCTCCATCCGGTTAAATATAGTTAGAAAAATACCAATTGTATAGAATTACAGTTCAAGAAAGGATGGATTGGGACAAAACAAACCTGTCTTTTCTTTAAAATGTTTCTTCCAATATGGTGCCGCCCTAAGTTCACGACTTAGTGCCATATTGGACGTATGTTTAAGCACCGCTTCATGGTAATGAAGAAAGTGGCCTTGGACGTTACATGGAGACACATATGGGCAAGTTAAAAATAAACAGACATCTTAAAGCTTTAGTCGTCTCATTTAGAAACATAGACCTTATTTCTTCTTGGCTTCTGACAGAAGACACATTCATTGCTCAAGGTGGGGTGCCTGAACAAAGGGTAATACTACATGTAACTGTGCAGCGTCAAAAGGGGACAACACAACACTGTCATGCAGCGTTTTATTAACCAGGATGTAGCCTAGCTAGCACCTTAAGGGACAGCATGGTTTGTGTTTATCTGCTCCAATGCATTCAGTCTGTTATTTAACCCTCGGGAGAAACCAGATTCAAACGGCGCAGGGAAAGGAGAACTTGTGTTTGGCTGAAAGTAATCACTGAACACCAATAACAGCTCATATAGCCAAGATATGATCAGTGGCAGATGGTAGGTAAAACAAACAGTGTAATCTGGACAGGACACAGACCAGCCCTGCAAAACGCACACACACACTTTTTGTGTCTATTCTACTCAAATCAAAACTACTCCACCTCTTATAAATCTGCTTAAAGACTGTTAGTCACCCTGTCGGAGACATTCTGACTCAGCAGACCATAATAACCTGTGAGGCTGTCCAACAACATCATCTGGGACCCAAAGCATGTTCCAACAGAGAATATGAACTGCTACCATCGAATGGAGATTGAATAAAGTCAGACTGAACACTTTGTGCTCCAGTCTGTCCTCTCAGTGAACACAGAGCTGAGTCCAGATCAGATGCCCGCTGAAGGCTCTTTGAGCAGTGTCTTATGTGTCTGTTGCTGTTACACATGGAGCTGCTGTGATGCCAGTCACATTTCAGACTTGATCTGAACATCAAAGTATTATCGTATCGTACCCGTGTTTGTTCTTACCTGCCGAGAAAGTACCAGGACTGTCCGGAGTTTGGGTCTGCTTCTAGAGACTTCTGCAGACACTGGATGGCATAGCTGTCCTTGGTGCCTTTATCCCCCAGCGTCTCCACCGTGTGATGCATCCAGCCTGCAGGAGCAGAGGCAAGGAAGACATGGATATAACACTTCTTACATAACTTCTGGCTTTGCTCCAGCACCGAAAGTGGCACCGGCGTACGGAGCAGAAGATGTAGAGTGGTGCAGATATGTATTTTAGAAGGCCTACGCTGAAGTGAGCACATCCCTGATTCCCTCCACAAAAAGCCGATTACACGCAGAATAATCTCCACGTATTAACACCTCTTAAGCTAACGTTAGGCTATAAAGGAGCTACAGCACGGCCACATGACTTCACCTCACCACCGCTAAGCTAAAGGAGGCTAATGGTGGGCTATAAAGGAACTACAGCACGGTCACATGACTTCACATCACCACCGCTAAGCTAAAGGAGGCTAATGTTGGGCTATAAAGGAACTACAGCACGGTCACATGACTTCACGTCACCACCGCTAAGCTAGAGGTGGCTAATGTTGGGCTATAAAGGAACTACAGCACGGTCACATGACTTCACGTCACCACCGCTAAGCTAAAGGTGGCTAATGGTGGGCTATAAAGGAACTACAGCACGGTCACATGACTTCACGTCACCACCGCTAAGCTAAAGGTGGCTAATGTTGGGCTATAAAGGAACAGACACACACACACAGAGACAGACACACACTCACAGACAGAGACACACACACACCACACACACCACACACATGCACCACACACACACACACACCACACACACACACACACACACACAACACACACCCACACACACACACACACACAACACACACACACACACACACAACACACACACACACACACACACACACACATACTACACCACACACACCACACACACACACACACACACACACACACCACACACATACCCACCACACACACACACACACACACACACACACACACACACACACACACACACACTACACACACACACACACACACACACACACACCACACACACACCACACACATCACACACACACACACACACACACACCACACACCACACACATCACACGAACACACACACACACACACACACACACACCACACACACACACACACACTTCAAAGCTCTCCTACGATCCAGCCTTTCCAAACAACTCCTCCCTCCTCTCCTACGGGTGCAGAAAAACACACACTGTGCAGCAATGGGCAATTTCCAGCACACACCCCCCCCCCCCCGCCATCTCTTCTCCTTTACACCTGTGGCAAGCTACACAGGTCGCCATGACAACCTCTGCAAACTAGACTGGGAATGATTGTTAGAAATGGGAGAGAGAGGGAGGGGCGGCATCTACACAAATGGAAATCTCTCTGGCGTTTGCACAGGAACATGTGTGTGTGTGTGTGTGTGTGTGTGTGTGTGTGTGTGTGTGTGTGTGTGTGTGTGTGTGTGTGTGTGTGTGTGTGTGTGTGTGTGTGAAGATAACCTTCTAGCTGCTTATATAAAGAGTGGGTGATACATTCACACTAAGCAAAGCGTTCCGTCTTAATTTCACACATTTCCAATATGAAAACTGCAAGAAAGGAACCTCTAAACGCAGGTTCTTTGGAGCTTCTTCATATTTGAAAACAGGCACTCAATCAGCTCTCGCAACGCAACACAATAAAAATACAGAACTGTAGATCTAGGGGATTACACGTGTGTTGTATGCGACTCTGAAAAGCTACTTTTTACCACCTGGCTGTTGCTCTGAATAACAGACGCTTCTTCTGCAGCGTGAAATCAAACTGCAAGGTAGCTGAAAGCACCGTCCACACAGCAGCGTGAGTTGACGCTTGGAGGTGGGCGTGTCTGAAGCGTGGGGACGCGACCAACAACCAATCACATGAATCTCCCGCCCCGACATACAAAGCGATAGCAATGTTCAAACGAAGTACACTGGATATATAAACTCCCCAAACAGGCGAAAACCTACCAGTTCCACCCTCTGTCTCTGCCTCCTCCCTCCATGCCTCCTGCCTCCTCCCTCCATGCCTCCTGCCTCCTCCCTCCATGCCTCCTCCCTCCATGCCTCCTGCCTCCTCCCTCCATGCCTCCTGCCTCTGCCTCCTCCCTCCATGCCTCCTGCCTCTGCCTCCTCCCTCCATGCCTCCTGCCTCTGCCACCTCCCTCCATGCCTCCTGCCTCCTCCCTCCATGCCTCCTGCCTCTGCCTCCTCCCTCCATGCCTCCTGCCTCTGCCACCTCCCTCCATGCCTCCTGCCTCTGCCACCTCCCTCCATGCCTCCTGCCTCCTGTCTCTGCCTCCTCCCTCCAAGCCTCCTGCCTCCTCCCTCCATGCCTCCTACCTCCTGTCTCTGCCACCTCCCTCCATGCCTCGCTCCTCCGGTTTGTATCCCGGTAGATGAACACAGACTGATCAGCACCGGGTGATTCTCTCCCGCTATCATCAATTTTCCCTCCATGTTTTTGAATATGAGGAAATGACCTGCGTCGTCTCTCCCAGCATACACGCGGTTTGATTGGCTAGCGCTTGCACTGGCAGATTTGCATAAACGGGATTTCATTGGCTGACGCTTCTGCCGAGGCGCCAAAAGTTGAACATTGCTCAACTTTTGAAACGAGCCACACCAGCAACGCTCCACGTCGCTTCCCACAATGCAGTTTGGCTAAAAGTGACGTCACCCCATTCAAAGTGAATCGGTGGAAGCTTCAGCGCACGCCGCTGTGTGGACGGGCCGGACGTTTAAAGGCTGAAACACACCTCAAGAAATACGATGTCTTTTCATGACGGAGAGTTGGATTGTGAAGAGAAAATGCAAATACAAGTCAACCCTCCATCGCTCCAGGCTGACATGAACGCCTTCTTAGTACTAAGAAAGTATATTATTTATTTACATTCAAATATTTAAATCAAAACTCGAATGCTGTGCAGCTCATTCTTGAATGTCAATACCGACATTGCATGTGCGCACGATCGCAGGTAAGCGTGAGGCTACACAGATATTTACTACTTGTTGAATCACTGAAAGCATAACAATTGCAGTGTGTTAACAAAATAACATGTTTCTGTAGCATCGTATATAATAGCAAACACAACATCATTTTGCACTTGAGTACTTGTGTGTGTGTGTGCACCGTGTGGGGGAAGGGAACCGCAGAAAACAACGCTCTGATTGCAACACACACACACACACACACACACACATCACTTCAGGGGACATTACATTGACTTACATTTCCCGGAGACTTATCCTAACCTTAACCAAAACCAACACATGCCTAACCCTAACCCTAACCCTAACCAAGTCTCCACCCTAAAATGAATGACTCCCCTTATGGGGACCTCCAATTTGTCCCCATAAGGGAGGCGAGTCCCCACACGTGACTGTGTAAACAGATTTAGGTCCCCCACAAGTCCCCATATAGTAATGCTAGGCCACACACACACACAAAGTGGCAGAAACTAAGTGGAAGTAAATCTCCATTGGACAACGTGACGACCATAAATCCACAACACAGCATAATGCAATTCCTCCCTAAACAGTATTATGCATCACACACACACAGCTCCACGTGCAGAGGAGAGTATTAGCCAATAAGAGTGGAGGAAACTCACCCAGTTGTTGCAGAGAGGTCGCCTTCACCTGTGCAGGAAGGTTCTCCGTCTGCAAGAGACTTTCATACGCTTCTTTCGCCGCTCTGTATTTCTTCTGCAGAGAGGAGACGCAGAGTTTAGAGCCAGACAGCCGGGTCAGAGTTTATGGTTCTTTCTGGACACAAAGAGTCTTAAGACCTCCTCACACTCGTAATGACCAACACACACACACACACGGGGGAGGGTCAGCAAAGAAGAGGACAGGCCAGACTCAACACGTCTGGTAGGGTTAAGTGTGTGTGTGTGTGTGTGTGTGTGTGTGTGTGTGTGTGTGTGTAGAACACCCCCTCCTCCCCTTGGTTGGAGGTCATTCGTGTCGTTTATCATCTAAATCTAGGTTTGCAAAGGGTTGAACATTTCCATTTAAAGTTTCCCGAAATGTTGCTCCACAAGTCGTGTCTTTTGTTCTTCAGACAGCGGTCAGACTTCACGTAGTTCTCTATCTTACATATAATAACGTGGTCCAAGCATGAGTCAGCATTTTAGCACTTCCTGTCCAATGCTCTTGAAGTCAAAGGTTTTCTGTTTTCTGTTTAGCACAAGCTGGAGAGATTTTAAAATGTTGTTCTATAAGTCAGTAGGTCGCTAAACGTCATCACGGCGCTTTGTGGTCTGGAGGTGAGGAAAATGTGTGTGTTTGAAAATAACCTTCTAGCTGCTTCTGTACTTATAGTAGTTCATACATTCACAAACCACTCTGTCCCTATTTCACACATTTCCAAACAACTGCAAGAGAACAACCCAATGCAGGTTCATCAAATTAGAACCTCTCAGGTTCTCAATGTGTGTCTTGTTGTTAGCCTGACATAAAGTTTGGTGTTAACACAAGCTGAGGAGATTTTAAAGTGTTGTTCTATGACATAAAATACGTCAATCCACTTGTGAATTTAAAAATAGAGGTGTCTAAATGAGACGACGAAACGTCATTACGGCGCTTTGTGTTTTGGGGAAACCTGATTCCCGCTCAGTGTTTGTTTTAACTCTTCGACCTTATTGACCTTGGTTCTGAACCCGTTTGTGGAGGAGAGTGTGTGCAAGAAGGCTGAATGATTCCCTTATCAGCTCAAACAGTGTACACACACACACACACACACACACACACACACACACACACACACTTTCCTGTCTGCCCACCATAAAGACACCTCAGGGTAAACACAGACACTCAGGGACATAAATGAGGCTCTCTGAGAGGTTCCTTCCTGCCTAATGACCGTCCTGCAGACAGACAACAAACACGGATATGATCAAATATATAAATCATCAACTTAACTCCACTCAAGGACTAAGGACTAAGGAACTTGAACCAGTGCTGAACTTCTTCTGTCAAAGTCTTGTGTGTTTCAGGTTTCAGCTCCACCAAGTCTGCGTATTCATTTACATCTTAAAACACAATTAGATGCTTCAGTTTTGACTTGTGTGCATTCAAACAGCATGAGAGGCTATGTGTTAACACTCAATTGTGTTAAAGGTCCCATGTCATGTGTTTCCGGTTCTGACCCGTCCCCTTGTGTTCTGAAGCTTCTGCATGTAAACGGTCTGCAGAGTCACTAACCCTCAAAGTGCACCCTGTAGTGAGTAAAACTCTAACACAGAGAAGACCTGTCTGTGCTGCCCCAGAACGCCTCGTTGGACATTTCTCTTTCTCTTCCTGGGTACAGTGACGTGCCCATACCCAAATGGGTCAAATATACCAATCCGTGGACCCGTTACGTTACGTCCACACAGGAGCTGTTCCTCACACACACACACACACACACACACACACACTCAATCTTTTCTCAGCTGCAGCTCCACCGATTTCTCCTCCCTGAGACGGCGGGACGCGGCGAGGCTGTGAGTTTGTGTGTGTGAGCACACACACAAACTCCCAGCCAGGCTGCAGGTGTGTGTGTGTGTGTGTGTGTGTGTGTGTGTGTGTGTGTGTGTGAGTTCGGGCTGGGTTTCGCCGTGTCTCGCTGTCTCACAGGCGGCCACTGGGCTCACAGGGGGGGGGGGGGCTCCCACAAGCCGTGTAGGACAGAGAGTGAACACACAGACTATACAGAGATGCTGTGAGAAACCAATGTGAGTTTGGAACATTGAACAATGTGAATTCTAGTCGACCTCAACAATGGAATTAAGATCAGGAGAAATGGCCGTGACATGGGACCTTTAAAAGTGTTTTTAAAAATACTAAAAGAGCCAATTTTTTGCCCGATTTAACCTCAAGGGCGATCTACAATAAAGACTGGATA
>CADEHL010001383.1:22500-62500 GCA_902827135.1 Harpagifer antarcticus
CCGCAAAGACTTCAGCCAAGAAGCACGTACGAACAGCGCATGCGTGAGTGGCAATAACTCTCCTTACCAGCAGGCGGCGGTAGTGTGTATTCGTCATTCAAAAGAGGCAACAACCGGAAGACAGACTGCGTGATCACCGAGAGAAGAAGAACAGACTGCGTGATGTAAACAAACAACAAATAGCGCGTGCGTTCCGTTTTCACTCTACAGCGAGAAGCTCACGGGGCTTTCCCGAACCCGAGTCGAGAGCTGGAGTTCAATGGAATCTCACATTTGCCTTCTTAATCGTTTGTTTGGGTCCCTCACTTCCGTTTCGCTTCTCATGCACTGATACGCTAGCTGAACAGCCAATCAGACTGATTTATTTTTGCCGACAGCCTTTGGCCGATTACCCACTGATTCGGTGGGTAATCGGCCGAAACGACACGACGGTGCGGGACACACCAATCTGAGTAGGGCGACAGGTCGCTCATCGACGGCCAAAATCGGCTTGGTGTGTCCGTGCCTTTAAGCGATGAATTGAACTCCAGAAATGTCTTTAAATATCTAGTTGAGTTAGTCCAAAGGCCATTGACACTGGGGGGTTAGTCCAAAGGCCATTGACACTGGGGGGTTAGTCCAAAGGCCATTGACACTGGGGGGTTAGTCCAAAGGCCATTGACACTGGGGGGTTAGTCCAAAGGCCATTGACACTGGGGGGTTAGTCCAAAGGCCATTGACACTGGGGGGTTAGTCCAAAGGCCATTGACACTGGGGGGTTAGTCCAAAGGCCATTGACACTGGGGGGTTAGTCCAAAGGCCATTGACACTGGGGGTTTAGTCCAAAGGCCATTGACACTGGGGGGTTAGTCCAAAGGCCATTGACACTGGGGGGTTAGTCCAAAGGCCATTGACACTAGGGGATTAGTCCAAAGGCCATTGACACTGGGGGGTTAGTCCAAAGGCCATTGACACTGGGGGGTTAGTCCAAAGGCCATTGACACTGGGGGGTTAGTCCAAAGGCCATTGACACTGGGGGGTTAGTCCCAAAGGCCATTGACACTGGGGGGTTAGTCCAAAGGCCATTGACACTGGGGGTTTAGTCCAAAGGCCATTGACACTGGGGGGTTAGTCCAAAGGCCATTGACACTGGGGGGTTAGTCCAAAGGCCATTGACACTGGGGGTTTAGTCCAAAGGCCATTGACACTGGGGGGTTAGTCCAAAGGCCATTGACACTGGGGGGTTAGTCCAAAGGCCATTGACACTAGGGCTGCACGATTTTGTGAAAAAATGTAATTGCGATTTTTCTGAAAAAAATTGCGATTGCGATTTGCGATATTTGTTTTTAAGCTACCCAACGGAGGTTTATTGTAAAATGCGGCCATATCTCCGGCTAGGAAGGTCGTATCAACGTGCTCCCGTCTCTAGCACCCCGAGCTATGAGTGAAATAACTAAACTTACATGAAACTTCCGTTGCTTTAAAGTCAAGCTTCAGTTTAAGATTCACCCTGTAATAGAAACATGTGATGGAGCATTAAAAAATACTTGGCAGGTGATTGGAACCATGTCTTTAGCGAGGTAGTGCGTTATCGAATTAGTTATCTCCAGGTGCCTTCGTGAGCCCTTTTCATACGGCGTACGGCCGCAAATGACTCTGAAACAGTAGCTTGCTTAGCGCTAGACTGGGCTACGGGACGAAACACTGCATTTCTGGCTGTGCACTCGTCATATACCTGCCTGTGGTGCCTTTTCAAGTGCTGATAAAGGTTTGTTGTGTTGCCTCGGGATGTAGCGACTTTTCCCTGACATGTGGAGCAAAAAACCTGCTTTTGTCCCACATCTGTGGTCCTAAACCCGAAATATGTCCAGACCACTGAAGTGCTGCTTTTTTTCGGGACTAAATTAATCCAACGTTTCTTCTGGCGCGGCTGCAGACATTTAGGGTGTTAGAAATGTCTTCACACGTGGGCGTTTCACGTGAAGTGTTGCTGTTGGGCGTATACTTAGTTACCTTGGGCCACTTCTGATTGGTTAACAATGGTTGGTACATGTGGAGCACAGCACTTCTGATTGGTGTGGATGACTGACACACAACTTTTTTTATAAAGTAAAAAAATAAAAAAAAAAAAAATAAAATCGCAGGCTTTGCGATTCGAAAATCGCATCATCTCGAATCGCGATTTCGATTTAAAATCGATTAATCGTTCAGCCCTAATTGACACTGGGGGGTTAGTCCAAAGGCCATTGACACTGGGGGGTTAGTCCAAAGGCCATTGACACTGGGGGGTTAGTCCAAAGGCCATTGACACTGGGGGGTTAGTCCAAAGGCCATTGACACTGGGGGGTTAGTCCAAAGGCCATTGACACTGGGGGGTTAGTCCAAAGGCCATTGACACTGGGGGGTTAGTCCAAAGGCCATTGACACTGGGGGGTTAGTCCAAAGGCCATTGACACTGGGGGGTTAGTCCAAAGGCCATTGACACTGGGGGGTTAGTCCAAAGGCCAAAGATATTAACTGTAATGGGCTGTATAAAGAAACAAGGGGGTCATCCCTGTATTTGAGAGGCTGCATGTTTTCAAAACAATTTCTAATAATCAATTCTCCAAGTAGTCGGCTCTTATTCGTCTTAAGCGATGAATCCATAAAATGTCAGATAATAGGGAAATGTGTGCATCTCCGTTTCTTAAAGTCCAACGCGGTGTCTTTAAATATCTAGTTGTGTCCAAAACAGAAAGACATTCACTTTGATACCAAACAGAAAAGCACGACAATTTAGAGGCCGTTTCTTATATTTTCGATATGTTTAAAAAATACCTGAAATATGTTTTTCTGTCAATAAACTAATTGATTAATCGTTGCAGCTCTAATGTTGACATATCTATAAGACACCTCATGTCTAACCTCATGTTACACTTAGGTACATTTAAAGCCGATTTAGACACTCGTGCAAAACACCTGAGCGGATAATCGGTCCGCACGATTTCAGAAACAGATAAGTAACGAATCCATTCAGATCCAACAGCAACACACGTTTAGCCGTTTAACAAATATTGTGAGTCCTTCGATTTGAAAACCACACGTTCAGATTACATTTGAATTAGATGTTAACGCAGAGTGGAAGATGTTCAAATCCTAGCGAGGCGTCTGCTCCTGTTAACGTGCAACGGGAGTCCTCAGGTGGATCCAAGGTGACTGGTTGTGTTGCAGCTAATAAAAGCTGCAGCGTGACACACACACACACACACAGTTAAAAAAGGCACCGGCAGACACGTTCTCTCTCCATCTGGGTCAGTCAAAAACTCACAGCTCTGCATCACATCCTGCAAAGTGCACAGGACTCGAGTGAATGCAGCTCAGAGGCAGAGAACAGGCTGTCCTGCAAGGGCAGAACATTTCAGAGAAGAAGAAGAAACAGAATCGCTTCAAGCCACATATCAATAGGCAGAAGGGGCACACACACACACACACACACCTCACTTAAAATAGACTCCTTCTATGCTATGAACATCATGCCTAAATGTCACACACACACACACACACACACACACACACAGACAGAGAATGCATTACCTATATTTCAGGCACATCCTCCTGTAGATCTGCTATCCTTCCCGTCCTTGTCTTTCACACTTGCCACCAGGCAGATAATGCAGTAGGATTGTCAGCTTGGCATTCCTCCCTCCTTCCTTCCTTCCCTCCCTCCTCATGTCTCGCCTCCCTCTCTCTTTCCTGCTATCGCTATCTCTCTCTCTCTCTCTCTTCTATCCTGGTGTCACTGATTACTATTCAGCAGACGGCTGCAGTGGAGAGTGCAGAGAGAGATGACACAAAACCTCAAAGCTGGACACACACACACACACACACACTATCTCACCTCCTTCCTCAGCTCAAAGCTCTGCAGAGACAGCCGACTCATCACCTTACCGACACACACACATACTGCTTTCTCCTTCTCCTATTGGCTAAACCACCAGTCGTTGGAAGAATGGAGCGAGTGTCAGAGGTAGGCTCTTCAGCTATATGGTCATTTAAGTTGTTTTTTTAAAGCAAGACATTTTTCTACCTCTTAAATATGGAGATGTCCTGCGTGTCCTGTCTTTTTATAATAAAGTGAATGCATGGATTTAAAGACATCACCTTGGACTTTAAGGAAACTGGAATGGACTTTTTCTGATTAATCTAGAAATGAATTGGCGTGATGAATGTCAAATCTGAAACTGCTTAAGTCTGGCCATCACTAGTCTCTTCCTCTATCCAACGTGCTCTAAAGGATGAATGAGGAGGAAGCACTTTGAAAACCAGCATCCTTCATAGAAATAACTTTCTCTTCCTTTCAACGCTCCTCGACATCATCGGTAGAAAACTGTCTCCTTTCCTTTCTCTCTCCTACCTTTATTCAATCTCTGCTCCCCTAACACCCACACTCCCTGTGGAGAAGTGGGGCAGCCGTGTGTGTGTGTGGGAGAGGGAGGGGCTCAAAGTGAGGACGTGCAGCACGTGCAGCTCAATACTGAACCACCAAATGCTTTAATTCCACACACACACACACACACACACACACACACATACTATTGGAAAAAACTGACATTGCGATT
The DNA here is from genome assembly GCA_902827135.1 of Harpagifer antarcticus. Classification (NCBI taxonomy): domain Eukaryota; kingdom Metazoa; phylum Chordata; class Actinopteri; order Perciformes; family Harpagiferidae; genus Harpagifer; species Harpagifer antarcticus. Next base: position 27,078 of record CADEHL010001383.1, read on the forward strand.
TTCTTCCACCCTGCGATATATATTGCGATATGAAAAGATACAGGAATTGAAGAAAATACAGTTTTGTCCGCGGCAAACCATCCTTTCTTGAACTGTAATTCTATAGAATTGGTATTTTTCTAACTATATTTAACCGGATGAAGGATTTTAGTCACAGACGTCTGGATCTTAAGTTATCAGAGCAACAAGCTGAGCTAGCTCGGTTAGCAGCGCCGCACTGGAGAAACACATGAAACCACTTTATTCAGTGTTTCTACCTTTAATCACGGGGTCCGTTTGCAAGTCCTAAACAAACTATAACACAACTATAATAGCTTTGCAATGACGAATATAATCCATATGCCTAGCTCTCCATCATCAACTAGTTCTAAGAAATCTCAACGTAGGAAGCATTCAGTTCAGTTTCGACTAATTTAATGGAATGAATTACTTCCCTCGAGTCAGAAAAGAAGCAATCATTAATTGAATTGTATTCATTGAGAAATCTGCACTGCCTTGGTTCCGCAGCGATGAGTCCACATTCGATTTAAGACAAGGTGACACGGTCGAAACTCACACGTAGCAAAGCTTTTCAAAGTGAAGTTTACTAAAGGAAGACACAGCATTAGTCCGATATCACTATATCCACATATTAGACATGTTCGTTACACGGCTTTAGTTGAATACTCGATTCTGATTGGTCGATTGAGAACATGTGACACGTCAATACCGTAGTACAGTACAGTAAGGACTATAATGACCGTTGCTAAGGAGGATCAAGACAGAGGCCGTTTCTCAATTCCACCGAGGCCGCGTCCTTGGTTTGGGGGAAATTTCGAGGCTGCACATGGGTAGACTTCGCGTCCTTAAAATCCCCACAATGCTTTGCACACGGACCAATTTCAAAAACCCTTGCGGAGAATGGCTGAACCGACGCAGCACACATTGAAAGGTAAGTATGTAGTGGCGTAGAACACGTGTTGGTAAATATGTTACTCAGTTTATGTTGAAACCGTTAGAGTGGCACACTTGTTAGCCTGTTCCATTCTTCTTCGTGTTCCGAAGCCGTGGCTTTGAAGCATACTTGCTTCTTTTCCGAAGGAAGTGACTTGGAAGTACGTGACTACCAAGCCAGCATCCTCGCGATTGAAGAACGGCCAGTGAAATGAAAAGAGGGTAAAAGACGGAGCGATGGACGTCAGATAAATCACCAGAAGAAGACGGACAGGAAACTTTCACAGTGACGTTCACTAAGGGGAGACGCAGCACTAGTCCTTGTGACGAAGGTAACTTGGGGACTGACGGCTTCGGGCCTTGTAACATTGCACATGTGGTTTGGTTTGTGTTCACCTGGTGCCCTGTGTTGTCTCCTCCCCCACCTGTGTCTAATTGCTGATTAGTGTGTGGGTATTGAGGCTCTGTTTCCCTGTGTGGGTGGGAGTGTGTGTGAGATCCTGGTGGCTGGTGGATGTGTGTGAGTAATAAATGCCCACCCCGGTTGTATGTTGGACGTTCTGCCTCCTTGCTTGGTCGGGCCGCTCAACGGTCAGCTTCACAGTCCGATATCACATTATCCACATATTAGACTTATATATATATATTGTTGGGGAAATGTTTTCCAAGGCTCATAACTTTGACCCAGTGTATCAGTTCTGTCCTGACTGAGCACAGGCACCGGTAGCCTTGGTGCTGTGCTCTCAGTGTTCTGTCTCCCTGCTCCTGCCTGCTGGCGTCAGCTGGTAGAGGTGTTATGACTCTGTCTTGTTATGCAGCATGTGGATGTCTGAGCTAAACACACGGGTCTGGGGTAGAGTTCTTCAGAATTGACGTGGCAACTCTACCGCGTGGTCAGAACCTGGCCCGTGACATGTCTTGTGAATTCTCCGGCCGAAGCTCCAAATAAACCGTCAGTGTTTGCCGTCAAAGCTCCAGCTCTCCTCGTGTCTCTCTGAGTCCTGACTCCATCAGAGCTCCAGCTCTCCTCGTGTCTCTCTGAGTCCTGACTCCATCAAAGCTCCAGCTCTCCTCGTGTCTCTCTGAGTCCTGACTCCATCAAAGCTCCAGCTCTCCTCGTGTCTCTCTGAGTCCTGACTCCATCAAAGCTCCAGCTCTCCGCGTGTCTCTCTGAGTCCTGACTCCATCAAAGCTCCAGCTCTCCTCGTGTCTCTCTGAGTCCTGACTCCATCAAAGCTCCAGCTCTCCTCGTGTCTCTCTGAGTCCTGACTCCATCAAAGCTCCAGCTCTCCTCGTGTCTCTCTGAGTCCTGACTCCATCAAAGCTCCAGCTCTCCTCGTGTCTCTCTGAGTCCTGACTCCATCAAAGCTCCAGCTCTCCTCGTGTCTCTCTGAGTCCTGACTCCATCAAAGCTCCAGCTCTCCTCGTGTCTCTCTGAGTCCTGACTCCATCAAAGCTCCAGCTCTCCTCGTGTCTCTGAGTCCTGACTCCATCAGAGCTCCAGCTCTCCTCGTGTGTCTCTGAGTCCTGACTCCATCAGAGCTCCATCTCTCCTCGTGTCTCTGAGTCCTGACTCCATCAGAGCTCCAGCTCTCCTCGTGTCTCTCTGAGTCCTGACTCCATCAAAGCTCCAGCTCTCCTCGTGTCTCTCTGAGTCCTGACTCCATCAAAGCTCCAGCTCTCCGCGTGTCTCTCTGAGTCCTGACTCCATCAAAGCTCCAGCTCTCCTCGTGTCTCTGAGTCCTGACTCCATCAAAGCTCCAGCTCTCCTCGTGTCTCTCTGAGTCCTGACTCCATCAGAGCTCCAGCTCTCCACGTGTCTCTCTGAGTCCTGACTCCATCAAAGCTCCAGCTCTCCTCGTGTCTCTCTGAGTCCTGACTCCATCAGAGCTCCAGCTCTCCTCGTGTCTCTGAGTCCTGACTCCATCAAAGCTCCAGCTCTCCTCGTGTGTCTCTGAGTCCTGACTCCATCAAAGCTCCAGCTCTCCTCGTGTATCTGAGTCCTGACTCCATCGCTTCAGAAGTTTCTCCCACATATCTCCATCTCCGTATTTAACCGGGTAAAAGTTGATTAAAATCTATTTTTCAAGAGCAACATGGCCAAGAGCGCAGCATGAACCAAACAAAGGACACACAGCGGTCGTAAGACACACATGTATGTTGCCCAGCCCGATCTGCACCCCTCACTATTATGCATAATACACATTCCTGTGACTAAACGTCTGCCGTAGGACAAAGGCTCCGGATCAGATATCATTGAAGGGAGTCGTGACTCCCCGACAACAGACAGCGGCTCCATCTCAAAGCTTTTATCAGTGTCTGAGCAGCTGCAGCTCGCAGGTGTCCGCAGACAGAGGATCCTCCAGCCCTTTGTTCCTCTGAGGATCCGAGAGGAAGGAAGGATCGTCTCTGACCCCACAGCAGCTTTGAGAGGAAACCGATCCCATCGTATCACTGCCTTCGAAGAGAGGAGGAAGAGGAAGAGAGGAGTGCGTTTCTTCTACATTCATCCACAGATTTCTGACGACTTCATCCGAGTAAGAGTCTACAGGACAGGAGTGTTCGGTAGCAACAACTAATCGACTTCATCCATGACCAAATTAGTTGCCAACTAATTCAGTCGTCGATTCGTTGGTGACGTCATCACGTGTGTGTTTTACGCGCCGTTAAGCTCCGACGTTATCGGTCTTTTTATCGGTACTGGAGACACTTAAAACGTATGTCATGTATTATTGCTACATAAACATTATATCACAGTCTGAGTGTCGCCAACTCCGTTTCTAAGATCTCGTCTATCTTTCTAATCCAGACGAGATCTCCCCCCCCGTCTGTGTGCGAGGGGGCGGGGCGGTTTACACATACACAGCTGCTACATGCTGCAACACACACACACACACACACACACACAGCTGCTACATGCAGCAACACACTGCGGAGACGGCGGAGAGAAGGTGTGGTTCAACTTTACCCGTCTCGATGCTCGTTGCCTAAAGTGCAATAAGAGTTTAGCATGTGAGGGCGGGAACACGAGCAGTGTGTCTAAACATTTAGCAAAAGTGCTCCACATCCAGACGGAGGAATGCACCGGGTTCCACTGTCTCTCTAGCAGCTCTGTAGCCCCATCCACGAGTAACGGTTCCACTGTCTCTCTAGCAGCTCTGTAGCCCCATCCACGAGTAACGGTTCCACTGTCTCTCTAGCAGCTCTGTAGCCCCATCCACGAGGAATGGTTCCACTGTCTCTCTAGCAGCTCTGTAGCCCCATCCACGAGGAACGGTTCCACTGTCTCTCTAGCAGCTCTGTAGCTCCATCCACGAGGAACGGTTCCACTGTCTCTCTAGCAGCTCTGTAGCTCCATCCACGAGGAACGGTTCCACTGTCTCTCTAGCAGCTCTGTAGCCCCATCCACGAGGAATGGTTCCACTGTCTCTCTAGCAGCTCTGTAGCCTCACCCACGAGGAACGGTTCCACTGTCTCTCTAGCAGCTCTGTAGCTCCATCCACGAGGAACGGTTCCACTGTCTCTCTAGCAGCTCTGTAGCCCCATCCACGAGGAACGGTTCCACTGTCTTTCTAGCAGCTCTGTAGCCCCATCCACGAGTAACGGTTCCACTGTCTCTCTAGCAGCTCTGTAGCCCCATCCACGAGGAATGGTTCCACTGTCTCTCTAGCAGCTCTGTAGCCCCATCCACGAGGAACGGTTCCACTGTCTTTCTAGCAGCTCTGTAGCCCCATCCACGAGTAACGGTTCCACTGTCTCTCTAGCAGCTCTGTAGCCCCATCCACGAGGAACGGTTCCACTGTCTCTCTAGCAGCTCTGTAGCCCCATCCACGAGGAACGGTTCCACTGTCTCTCTAGCAGCTCTGTAGCTCCATCCACGAGGAACGGTTCCACTGTCTCTCTAGCAGCTCTGTAGCCCCATCCACGAGGAACGGTTCCACTGTCTCTCTAGCAGCTCTGTAGCCCCATCCACGAGGAATGGTTCCACTGTCTCTCTAGCAGCTCTGTAGCCCCATCCACGAGGAATGGTTCCACTGTCTCTCTAGCAGCTCTGTAGCCTCACCCACGAGGAACGGTTCCACTGTCTCTCTAGCAGCTCTGTAGCCCCATCCACGAGGAACGGTTCCACTGTCTTTCTAGCAGCTCTGTAGCCCCATCCACGAGGAACGGTTCCACTGTCTCTCTAGCAGCTCTGTAGCCCCATCCACGAGGAATGGTTCCACTGTCTCTCTAGCAGCTCTGTAGCCCCATCCACGAGGAATGGTTCCACTGTCTCTCTAGCAGCTCTGTAGCCTCACCCACGAGGAACGGTTCCACTGTCTCTCTAGCAGCTCTGTAGCCCCATCCACGAGGAATGGTTCCACTGTCTCTCTAGCAGCTCTGTAGCCTCACCCACGAGGAACGGTTCCACTGTCTCTCTAGCAGCTCTGTAGCCCCATCCACGAGGAACGGTTCCACTGTCTTTCTAGCAGCTCTGTAGCCCCATCCACGAGGAACGGTTCCACTGTCTCTCTAGCAGCTCTGTAGCCCCATCCACGAGGAACGGTTCCACTGTCTTTCTAGCAGCTCTGTAGCTCCATCCACGAGGAACGGTTCCACTGTCTCTCTAGCAGCTCTGTAGCCCCATCCACGAGTAACGGTTCCACTGTCTCTCTAGCAGCTCTGTAGCCCCATCCACGAGGAACGGTTCCACTGTCTCTCTAGCAGCTCTGTAGCTCCATCCACGAGGAACGGTTCCACTGTCTCTCTAGCAGCTCTGTAGCCCCATCCACGAGTAACGGTTCCACTGTCTCTCTAGCAGCTCTGTAGCCCCATCCACGAGGAACGGTTCCACTGTCTCTCTAGCAGCTCTGTAGCCCCATCCACGAGGAACGGTTCCACTGTCTCTCTAGCAGCTCTGTAGCCCCATCCACGAGGAACGGTTCCACTGTCTCTCTAGCAGCTCTGTAGCCCCATCCACGAGTAACGGTTCCACGTCAGGTGTTCTGTATGCTAGCAGCAACACACGGAGTTAACTCCATGATACAAACACGGGTTAAAGATTAGAGGAAACTGAGTTATTTAGTTTGTTAAAGTTTCAGCTGTTCTGTTCACAGTTCTGTCATCACATTATTTAATATGTTAAAACATTGTTGTTTCTTTTGATGTGAAATATTATGTATTTAAATAAAAAGCAATGTTAGTTTTGTTCACAATTTGTTTACCGTTTTTTTTTCAAAAGAACCGATAAGAGTACCGTTAAAAGACCGGATCGATAAGCGCTATAAAAGTAGTAGTACCGTTAAAACCTTAACGATCCGAATAATCGTTTCATTAGTCGATGATCAAATGAGTCGTTTGTTGCAGCCCGAGCATTAAGAGAATAATGGAAGATGTATGCTGGGGGAAAGCACTTGCTCACGGCAGCACAACATAAAGGGGGTTCTGGTTAGTGTGCACACTTTCAAGTGGTAATGGTTTCCCTGGACAAAAGCAAGGTCATTGCTTTTGGTATATTAGCTGTGTTGATAAAGAGCTTTTCTGAGTCTTTGTGACGACTGACTTCACACACGCACACATCCATTCATGAGGAAGCCTCAAAAATAGTCTCATGAGGAAAAACGTTCACACACACACACACACACACACACTGACTGGTGGACAACAACTATACATCCAAAGCCACAGCTCTCTGTTAGTGGATCGATCAGTAGATAATAAAAGGAGATGCTGTAATACTGCAAGGGTTGCATCACAATTGGAAATGTAATATCCAGATTGCACAACATTGCATTGATGCGTATACATTTTATTATACGGACATCTATTTTTCCCCCTATAAATACCGTAGGAAGAGTAAACACACACACACACACTTACTTCAGGAGACATTACATTGACTTACATGCATTTCCTGGAGACTTATCCTAACCAACACATGCCTAACCCTAACCAAGTCTTCACCCTAAAATTATGGGGACCTCCAATTTGTCCCCATAAGGGAGGCGAGTCCCCACACGTGACTGTATAAACAGATTTAGGTCCCCACAAGGATAGTAATGCTAGGACACACACACACACACGATGATGAAAGGGAACTCTTATCAGGGCCTCTGTGACCCGACCGTGACCTGAACCAAACACACACCACGACTCCCATTTCTTTCATATCATTTAAAACCCGTTACTCAAATACTGCTGGAGAAAATGTTATTAACTGATCATATCTTTTGGAGAGAGACACACAATGCCTTACAAGATACTTTCAAATGTGCCCATGGAGAGTAAGACTTTGTGTGTTGGACTCATACCTCAAGAATGGACTAAAAAAGAGAAATATGTATTAAATCTGTTGCTGTTTAAAAAGCTCTTTAAAGGTCACCTATCATGCTATCTGTAGGCAATAGCACAGGTCTCAGATATATACAAATATATATACGAAACATGTCTATGAAGTGTTTTGCTCAAAATACCAAACCGATCATTCTAGCCACGCCTCATCTCCCTCTATTTCACTTCCTGTTTCTAAAGTCCTGATTTGGGGATAAAGCTTTAAAGAGGAGGGGTCTGAGCTCATGCGGGACCCGGCAGCTACCGTCTAAACTAAATGCTGCCGTGATGAAACACCATATCATGGATTATCAAGGATCTGAAACAGTCTGGAGCTCAAAGGCTTTCTCTCTTGCCGGTTATACCACAAGGTGAGTTCCTTTTTACTTCCTGCTTCTTCACACACATGCTCTCCAGTACAGGTTAGCTCTGAGTGTTAGCGATGCTAATGTAAACACCGACCATATTACGTCCAGAACAGTCGGGCATTGTTTCTGATAGCAGCTTTCTGATTGGGCCGTGGGTCCACATTTCAGATGTTACGTCATATCGGACTCAAATCTGGATCAGCTCCGTAGTTCCCCGTTTTTAGAGATTTGGGTACGGAGGAAAAGAGAGAGGGTTTATTCTCTGACGCTGCGTGAGTTCCCCGACACACCGGGGACACACCGGGGACACACCGGGCACACACCGGGGACACATGGTGATGGAGAGAAGACATCACAAAGTGCATTTTGCATGATAGGTCCCCTTTAAAAGGAAGTGGTCACCAGATAACCCAACTTTAAACGCATGGATGGACATTTACAAAATGGAGAGGGTAAAATCTTCTGTCAATCACAAACTGGAACTATTTGATGGAGAGTTTCGTAAAACCTCAGTCCAGATTTTACTGTTTTTATATTATCTTTGTAGAAAAAGAAAAAGGCATTTCCGACAGACAAACTTAAGATGTACAATAACTATGTATTTGACAAAACACAAATTGTTCGCTGCCAAATGTCAATAAAACATATATTACAAAAGAATAAATAAAACCCTTTACTCTTACCTTTAAGCTGGACTCGTAGTTTGTGTTGACTTTAAACATGAGTCCCAGTCTCAGGTGGATCTCTTTAGATCTGGAGAAGCTGGGGTCGATGTAAAGAACCTCCTGGAACGCCTTGATCGACCTAGAAAATACACAGAAACAGAGAGCGTTTAGTCACAAGTGAACTCAAATACTGAAGTCAACGGTAACTGCGAAACTGAAACTAATCCCTCTTGTTGCAGGTTCATCACCTCCTCGACTCATTCTTCTACCACAGATAGAACGACTTTTACTCAGAGGTGGTTTCACAAGCATCCACCAGACAAACTCACAATATGACTCAACATTTCAACATTTCAATATTGACATTTAGGCGATGACTGCGACAAGGTGTCAGATATTAAGATATCTAAGCAGGACGAGAGCTTTGCATTCGTCCCATTGACTATACTCCAACATAATGGCACTACTTCGGTTCAAGCTCCGTGCTAGAGCTTTTTAGGTTCAGAACCGGTTCTTCGGTTTAGCTCCGGCTCTTTTCACACCGCCCTCCATCGTTGTGTACAAGCTGGATAAAACGCGGGCTTGTTGTTGTTCAGGAGTTGATCCCGCCCCTGCCCCCGCCTCGACGTTAAGCGTGACGTATGCGGTGCATTCGCTCTGGCCGGACAATTATTTGGTGCTTGAAACGAACCGGATTCCGGAGCTAAGAGGCTGCTCCGCTGCGGTGTGAACAGGAAAACCCGGTGCTTTTCAAGCTCCAGCTCCGAACCGGCCCCGAAACACCGTTGGAGTGAATGAGGTATGAGCTCGTCTGCTGTCCTGTTAGCTAGTGATACAACATGCATATATAAACGTGTGTTTGGCTGCATGTGTGTGTCCCCAGGAAGAATACCTAATGCCAGAACTTATGGAGACCTTTATAAAAAGATACTAAAGCAGTGTTTTTGGAAGTCCAAACGGTATCATAAAACCTGATTGTAACACTCGAGCTTCTGCATGAAAGAAATACATAATAAATACTATCACAAGCTAAGGTAACATTCACATTTTGCATATTTGGGCTGTGACTCGGTGTCAGATATTAAAAGAATATAAGTAAGTGCAACCACATCTTTGCACACGTCTGCCTCCACTTTAAAATATAATATGTATTAGGGCTGCAACAAATGACTTATTTGATAATCGATTAATCTGTTGATTATTTCTACGATTAATCACGCCCACATTTTTTCTTCTTCATTATTTTATTCAGAAAACTGCATTTCTAAATTGACAACATCAACACACAACCCAAATGTAGGCCATAACACATATGCAAAAGCTATACAGCAGCTTGTGTCTCTTTAGGTTGCTCAACGATGATAACTAACCTAACTTTAATGAGCCGTTATAAAGAATACATTCTAACAAATTATAAAAAATATAATTGTGAATCACAAAAAGTGTTAACAGGCTTTGCAACTAATAGGTAGATTGTCTCGAGTGTTGTCACGATACCAACGTTTTGGTTTCGATACCGAGTCAAGAATTCCGAATTCTTTTTCGATTTCTTAAAAAAAGGGAAACAGTCTTAAATGTAATTATTGTGCTTTATTTCACACCAGAATCAGAACACACACTTTGAAACAATGAGAACAATAAATTAAATAAATGACTAGAATTTGTATTAAATAAAATTAAGCATCATCTCAAACAACTTTTTTTTCGCTTCGGCGTCTTTTTTGTCAACAAGCCGAGGCGCAGCGGCAGTTGCACTCCCACTTGCAGCCATGCTTCTCGCTTTCTCACATGCTCTGGCAGCTAGCGAGTGCACGAGAGGAGGGAGGGACTTAGAACGTGCACGAGAGAGGGGCGGGACTTAGAACGTGCACGAGAGAGGGGCGGGACTTAGAGCGTGCTTGAGAGGGGAGGCACTTAGAGCGTGCTTGAGAGGGGAGGGACTTAGAGCGTGCAAGAGAGGGGAGGGACTTAGAGCGTGCAAGAGAGGGGAGGGACTTAGAGCGTGCGAGAGAGGGGAGGCACTTAGAGCGTGCTTGAGAGGGGAGGCACTTAGAGCGTGCACGAGAGAAGGGAGGGACTTAGAACGTGCACGAGAGAGGGGCGGGACTTAGAGCGTGCTTGAGAGGGGAGGCACTTAGAGCGTGCTTGAGAGGGGAGGCACTTAGAGCGTGCTTGAGAGGGGAGGCACTTAGAGCGTGCTTGAGAGGGGAGGGACTTAGAGCGTGCAAGAGAGGGGAGGGACTTAGAGCGTGCGAGAGAGGGGAGGGACTTAGAGCGTGCGAGAGAGGGGAGGGACTTAGAGCGTGCGAGAGAGGGGAGGCACTTAGAGCATGCACGAGAGAGGGGAGGGACTTAGAGCGTGCTTGAGAGGGGAGGGACTTAGAGCGTGCTTGAGAGGGGAGGGACTTAGAGCGTGCTTGAGAGGGGAGGGACTTAGAGCGTGCTTGAGAGGGGAGGGACTTAGAGCGTGCTTGAGAGGGGAGGGACTTAGAGCGTGCTTGAGAGGGGAGGGACTTAGAGCGTGCTTGAGAGGGGAGGGACTTAGAGCGTGCTTGAGAGGGGAGGGACTTAGAGCGCGCTTGAGAGGGGAGGCACTTAGAGCGTGCTTGAGAGGGAGGGACTTAGAGCGTGCTTGAGAGGGAGGGACTTAGAGCGTGCTTGAGAGGGGAGGGACTTAGAGCGTGCTTGAGAGGGAGGGACTTAGAGCGTGCTTGAGAGGGGAGGGACTTAGAGCGTGCTTGAGAGGGAGGGACTTAGAGCGTGCTTGAGAGGGAGGGACTGCAGGCACGGCTGCAGAGCAAGGAGTGGAAGCAGAGCGCTGAACACACACGGCTCTTATTAAAACAGCACTTTCTCACCGGAGTACTTTTTCCCGTCATTCTTAAAGTACCGATATTAATGAAACGGAGGAATCGTACCGTTTTTAACGGCACTTTGAAATAGCTGAATCAATAAATTGATGGGTGCTAGTGGAGCCCGTGCGTGAACTGCGAGTGCCGGACAAGCTTCCAGGATGTGCGCCGGACTCTGAGGAAAATATTCTTTGTGTCCAAACGGCGGATCTGCAACTTCCGTATCAGTCCGTGACGTCCCTGGGCCCAGAAATACTTTTTCCCCATTGACTAACATGGGCAAAGAAAGGTCTGTAAATCGTCGGATAATTTTGTTTCAACCAAATAAACTACCCAGTATGAACGGTTGTATAACCCTTACTACAAACATTAGGTCCTCAATCTATAAAATGTGCTAATAACGTTAATCTGAGAGTTATTTTCCACGGCATTATGAACGCGCATCTGAGAGTGGGAGTTCAGGGGGCGGGGCTTAACGGGCAACTCAACTGCGCATGCTCTGTGAGCGCACATACGGGTACTTCTGCTCTGACAGCCAGGCATGATGGGTAATCTGGGACGTTTCGCTCTCTCAAAAGTTGGGCCATTTTGTCGTCATGCGCCAACGAGCAGCTCTCATAGGAAAGAACGAGACCCCGCCTCCCACGCTGTATCCAATCTTTATCCTACATCCATGGCGTCGGAGCCTCGCAGCGGCGAAACTGTGGCGCGCTTAATTGCGCCGCATTAGCGCATCAGACGAGGCCCCCTCCGCAAGATGAGGCCCCACGCTTGATCTGCGAGTAGGGAGGGGCGGGCCTGCAGGTAACACACGTTTTACTGTTGTTTAAAGTGAAGATTTTAGTCAGACCGTGCTTCTCTACGCCTCCGCCATTTTCCGAATGTTTTAGGCCCAACGAATCGGCGACTGAATTAGTTGGCAACTCATTTGGTCATCGATTAAGTCGATTAGTTGTTGCACCCCTAATAGTTACACATTAGTACTACATACTGTTAGGAGTTGGAATCATTTCCTCTTGTGAGACTTGTTCCTGGTTCTCACCTGGCGTCAACATGAGATCTGCATCGGGAAGGCTTATTTGGATAATGCCATCTGAACAAAGGCCTTTGCATTCACACCTGGCTTTAAAAAGAGTTGTCGTTATTTTAATTTAGCTTGTGTTGCAGTTGAATTTCAATATGCAAATGTGGAGCCCAGAGGTGAAGAAGTAGAGCTGCTTTGAATGGGCTCCTTGTGGCATATTGTTCACCAAGTCAACGCTTGTAGTTGATGGATAAATGAAATGGACATGCAACTGGATAAATTAAACATATAGCGGAATTATTTTTAGCTTACATATGTGTTCTGTAATACACATTGCTGTTGTCCACATTTTCTTTTTCTTATGTACTTTTAGTTATTTTATTTAAAAAGAAATTAAGAGAAACGTTGTGCTTTTGGTTGAACATGTTGTGTATTAATCTCAATAAAAATGTGATCACAAAAAAATATATAACGGAAAGACTTCGAAATGAAGGTTTGAGCGTCGTTGTACTTTGTTCTGTCTCAGTTTTAAATTCATCCCCGGACAAAAAGGAGGTCAACTTTCAAACCTGGATAACAAGAACACTTTAAAGTAGATGTAATGGCTGACTCAGCACTTTCTCAGCTTGAGCTTCACAGACGGCAAATCCCTGCAAGTCTTGATTCAGGGCTTTTCAGATGATAAGCTTCTAACAGTGATGAGAAGCTTTACCTCGAATATTCATCTTCCTGTCCCCCAACGACCAGCTGTCAGTTATTTCAACTCTAGGACTGAAGAGATGGAAGTTAAATACTTGTATACATGATGGGAAATATCAGCTAGATGTCTTGGAAATAGACGAAAACCCACTGCAATGTGTTAAAAAGATACACGCCATTCTTTTCAAGTGTATTCATTCATATAAAAAAAAGATGGACTTTGGATGGAAATTGTTTCTCTGCATTTGACCCATCCTAGTGTTGGGAGCAGTGTGCTGCCATTCTCAACGGTGCCTTGCTCAGGGACACCTCGGTAGCACTTGCTCTTGCCGGGATTTGAACTGGTTGCAGTTGCCAAGCCAAGCCCCTATTGACTAGTAACGTCATCTACATACAAGGAGACCATTAACTGAAACAAGAGCTAATGGTTTGGTCAATTTCAATAATTAACGTCATAAACTAGTGTTTTTTAAATGCTGTAATTAACAAGAAAATTCTTCAATCTCTTTTATGAAAACTTTATAGTGTCCGTTAGAGCGAAACTTGGTTGAAAGAAAAGTTGATATTTGAGCCCCAGACTGACTTTATGGTGGTTGTTTGAAATGAATGACGCAGAGTTTCTCTCTCTCTCTCTGATGTGAAAGCATGTGCTCGGTGTATAGATCTAGGACTGAAGAGATGGAAGTTAAATACTTGTATACATGATGGGAAATATCAACTAGATGTCTTAGAAATAGACGACAACCCACTGCAATGTGTTAAAAAGATACAGGCGATTATTTTGAAAATAAATAGGAACGTCATCTGCATACAAGGAGACCATTAACTGAAACAAGAGCTAATGGTTTGGTCAATTACTCTGGTGTCGCGATAGCAATAAACTCCTGAAATCAAACCCGTCTATGGAGATTAAACCAAACACGTTGTCTCACATTAAACCCACTGATTGTGCAGCTATGACAACAATAGCATGTCAGCATGGAGCTGTATAAAGTGACTGAATATCCCCCTCCTCCTCCTCTCCATGCACTGAACTCATTGCCCCCTCCCTCTTTCACGGGCAGGAGCCATAGTGAATGCTTAGAGAGCGCAGCTAGACAGAATCGGTTGTGACACACAGCGTACGGTCGCCAAACGATGAGCGGAGAAATACAGCTAAACAGCAGCAGAGGCCAGAAAGAACACAACCTTTGGCTCCATTATACGGATGCAATGCAACTCCACAGAAACGGCCCTCCTTGCTGTCACTGAGGAACTGCACACTGCTAAAGCTGTATCCCTCTCCTCTGTCATCATCATGTTGGACCTGTCAGCTGCATTCGACACGGTGAACCATCAGATCCTCCTTCGCACTCTCCAAGAACTTGGAGTTTCAGGCTCTGCACTCTCCCTCCTCGCCTCATACCTCAAAGACCGTACCTACAGGGTAACTTGGAGAGGGTCTGAGTCTGACCCTTGTCAATTAACTACAGGGGTCCCTCAGGGCTCTGTTCTTGGTCCCCTCCTTTTCTCTCTGTACACAAACTCGCTCGGCCCGGTCATTAGCCCGCATGGTTTTTCTTACCACTGCTATGCTGACGACACCCAATTGATTCTGTCTTTTCCCCGCTCAGAGACCCAGGTCGTCGCACGCATCTCTGCTTGTCTAGCTGACATCTCTCAGTGGATGTCTGCTCATCACCTCAAGCTCAACCTTGACAAGACTGAACTGCTTTTCCTTCCGGGAAAAGATTGTCCTACTCTTGACCTGACGATCAACATCGGCACCTCTGTTGTTTCCCCGACTCTGACCGCAAGGAATCTGGGTGTGACCCTGGATAACAACCTCTCCTTCACTGCAAACATCGCTGCTACAACTCGTTGCTGCAGATATACGCTATACAACATAAGGAAGATTCGTCCCCAGCTGACCCAGAAAGCCACCCAGGTTCTGGTCCAGGCTCTCGTCATCTCACGCCTAGACTACTGCAACTCCCTCCTGGCTGGTCTACCTGCATGTGCCATCCGACCTCTGCAGCTCATCCAGAATGCAGCGGCTCGTCTGGTCTTCAACCTTCCAAAATTTTCCCACACCACTCCGCTCCTCCGCTCCCTTCACTGGCTCCCGGTAACTGCTAGAATCCACTTCAAGACACTAGTACTTGCATACCATGCTGCGAATGGATCTGGCCCTTCCTACATCCAGGACATGGTTAAACTGTACACCCCAGCGCGTGCACTCCGCTCGGCATCAGCCAAACGACTCGCTGCACCCTCGCTGCGAGGTGGACCCAAGTTCCCATCAGCAAAAACACGTGGGTTTGCTATCCTGGCTCCAAGATGGTGGAATGAGCTCCCCATTGACATCAGGACGGCAGAAAGCCTGCACATCTTCCGGCGCAGACTGAAAACTCATCTCTTTAGATTCCACTTCGAGCGATAGAATTACTATCAAAGCACTTCTATACTAACATAGGACTGGCTTATCTATAGCCAGCTGACAAAGCATTTATATACTAACATAGGACTGGCCTATCTATAGCCAGCTGAGTAGCACTTGAAATGTGTGGCTCTATGATACCTGTTGTACTTATATGATTCTGTTTTTCTTCTGGGCTGTGTCTTCCTGGTCGTATGTACTTATTGTAAGTCGCTTTGGACAAAAGCGTCTGCTAAATGCAATGTAATGTATTAGGATATTTCTAAAGCAGAGAGGGCAAAAGTACACACATCCTTTACTCAAGTAGAAGTACAGATACTCGTGTTGAAAAATAGAAGTACTGACTAAACTTCTTTACTCCAGTAAAAGTAAAGAAGTATGGGCTTTGAAATGTACTTAAAGGTCCCATGACATTTCTACTGATCATAGCTCCATCATTGAGGTCGACTAGAATAGATTCACATTGTTCAATGTTCCAAACTCTCATTGGTTTCTCACAGCATCTCTGTAGAGTATGTGTATTCACTCTCTGTCCTACACGGCTTGTTGGAGCTCCTGCCCCCCCCCCCCTCCCTGTGAGCCCACTGTGCTCTGATGAGTCCACCACCGTTACAGCTGAACACCAGTGATTATGTGTTACAATGGTGTTAGCAACCAGGAAATGACACCAGTGATGACAAACAGATGAGAATGCTGCGTGGGGTCTGGGTGCCGTGTTGGGGGACGTTGTGGGGCTCGCTGCTGCGAGGAGCGGACAGTGTGAGCTGGCTTACTGGTGTCATTTCCTGGTTGCTGTGTGGGGTCTACGAGACAGCGAGACAACTCAGCCTGAGCTCACACACACACACACACTCACAAAAACAATAAGTGTGGCTTGATATGGAGTAAGAAAAAGGTTGATAAACGCTGTGCGAATGGGTCTGCAGAGAGCATTTCTCCGCGATCCCAACTCGTCTATTGCCAGCGTTCACTGCGTTTGATAGTGACGCCAAGGATCCTGGTGTGTGAGGAGCTCCACGGGTTGGTCCATTTGGGTATGGGCACGTCAACGAGGCGTTCTGGGGCAACATAGACAGGTATTTTCTGTGTTAGAGTTTTACTCCCTACAAGGTGCACTTTGAGGGTTTGAGACTCTGCAGACCGTTTACATGCAGAAGCTACAGAACACAAGGAGACGGGTCAGAACCGGAAAGCATGACATGGGACCTTTAAGATTAAAGTAGTAAAAAGTAGAAAGTACAGGTATTTGAGTTCAACATGTAAGAAGTAAAAAGTACAGGTATTCGAGTTCAACATGTAAGAAGTAGAAAGTACAGGTATTTGTGTTCAACATGTAAGAAGTAGAAAGTACAGGTATTTGAGTTCAACATGTAAGAAGTAGAAAGTACAGGTATTTGTGTTCAACATGTAAGAAGTAGAAAGTACAGGTATTTGGGTTCAACATGTAAGAAGTAGAAAGTACAGGTATTTGTGTTCAACATGTGAGAAGTAGAAAGTACAGGTATTTGAGTTCAACATGTGAGAAGTAGAAAGTACAGGTATTTGGGTTCAACATGTAAGAAGTAGAAAGTACAGGTATTTGGGTTCAACATGTAAGAAGTAGAAAGTACAGGTATTTGTGTTCAACATGTAAGAAGTAGAAAGTACAGATATTTGAGTTCAACATGTAAGAAGTAAAAAGTACAGGTATTTGAGTTCAACATGTAAGAAGTAGAAAGTACAGGTATTTGTGTTCAACATGTAAGAAGTAGAAAGTACAGGTATTTGAGTTCAACATGTAAGAAGTAGAAAGTACAGATATTTGAGTTCAACATGTGAGAAGTAGAAAGTACAGGTATTTGAGTTCAACATGTAAGAAGTAGAAAGTACAGGTATTTGTGTTCAACATGTAAGAAGTAGAAAGTACAGGTATTTGTGTTCAACATGTAAGAAGTAGAAAGTACAGGTATTTGTGTTCAACATGTAAGAAGTAGAAAGTACAGGTATTTGTGTTCAACATGTAAGAAGTAGAAAGTACAGGTATTTGTGTTCAACATGTAAGAAGTAGAAAGTACAGGTATTTGTGTTCAACATGTAAGAAGTAGAAAGTACAGGTATTTGTGTTCAACATGTAAGAAGTAGAAAGTACAGATATTTGAGTTCAACATGTAAGAAGTAGAAAGTACAGGTATTTGAGTTCAACATGTAAGAAGTAGAAAGTACAGGTATTTGTGTTCAACATGTAAGAAGTAGAAAGTACAGGTATTTGTGTTCAACATGTAAGAAGTAGAAAGTACAGGTATTTGTGTTCAACATGTAAGAAGTAAAAAGTACAGGTATTTGAGTTCAACATGTAAGAAGTAGAAAGTACAGATATTTGAGTTCAACATGTGAGAAGTAGAAAGTACAGGTATTTGAGTTCAACATGTGAGAAGTAGAAAGTACAGGTATTTGTGTTCAACATGTAAGAAGTAGAAAGTACAGGTATTTGAGTTCAACATGTAAGAAGTAGAAAGTACAGGTATTTGTGTTCAACATGAGAGAAGTAGAAAGTACAGGTATTTGTGTTCAACATGTAAGAAGTAGAAAGTACAGGTATTTGAGTTCAAAAGGTAAGAAGTCAAAGTAAAAAGCTGTCAGAAAAATAAGTAGTGGAGTAAAGTACTGATACCAGAAACATGTACTGAAGTACAGTAACTAAGTATTTGTACTCCACTAATTCCCACTTCTGTTATAAAGTAATATTGTCCTGGGGCAAAGCTTGTTTTATGTGGATATTAACTACGAAACTAGCCTTGTGTTTTGGCAAAAAACGGGCAATATTATTCAATGCTGTATTATGATTCTATATATTTTAATAAGTACTAAATGAAACCAATGCCATATGCATAAAATATGAGAAAAAGGTTAACAATTGAATCTCTATTCTCACCTTGACTAACATCAAACATAACGGCACTACTTTCTGTACAATCTTACCCTGTCTGCCAAAGATCTTTGTTTGTTAGCTTGTAATACAAAATGCATAAATAAATGTGTTTGAATTGCATGTAGGAGGAAGAATAGCTAAAGCTTCATGCTATCGCTAGAGAGAGCAGAGGTCTCTGATGTATTTTGTGAAACAGAAGAACAGCTAAATAAATGCAACGGCCTCCCAAGAAGAGCTCGCCTCTCTCCAGCCATTTAAGCTAAAGTGGGGTATTGAGCCTGAAGCTTGTTGCTTCTGCCCTCCTCGACTACGGTCTGGGAGCCGACAGGAAAGGTCAACACACAGATGGCCAGTCCGCCCCTTTGTAGCATATTATTTCAATGAGAGATGAGCAGATCGCCACTGGGCTTTCAACTAAAGACACAGCCATGCAGAAACTGCGGCTTTGTACAGCTCCTTATGGGAACTGCAGTTAGTGAAGTGCTTTCCTCTCCGTGGTGAAACGATCAGCACCACGGAGGAAAGCGACAGAAAGTCACCTGGAGATAAAGAGAGCGGGGCTGCGCTGCGTGCATGGCTTCCTTCTGCGGGTAACGGGGAGACGCGCTCTGGCGGCGGCCTCGTTCAGGATCCGAAAATACAATTTAAATATTTTTGCACACTTATTCCACTTATTCCTAGCGTGCCACTGGTTACGGTGCCGCGTGCCAGGGGTTGCCGACCCCTGCTCTAGATATTTCCTCCATGATGTAAATATTTAATAAATACTATCACAAGCCCTTTTCTTTTTAATGCAGCCTATCCCGAGATCCTCCAGTTTCTGCCGCCGCCCTTCACCTCTTTTGGCTTGCGTTGAAACTCCTCCTCAGTTTTGTCCTGCTGCTCTCGTCCATGACCTTGTAGGCCTCCGGTGTTTTGCCCCTGCCAAGTTTTGAGTGTCCCCGTCTGTGAGGCGAGGGAATGTGTTAATGGGGGAAGGGGGGAGGGTGTCGTTTTGGGTTTTCATGGATGGATTACGTCACTGTGAGGCCCGGAGGAATGCTGAGCTGTCAGATGGTGAATGTTACCGGGCTGAAGAGGCGCTCGGACCAGAAACACTGGCACACATATCCGTGTGTCCTCAAGACATGTCGTAGTGTTACAAATGTGTTTCATGCAGAACATATCCAGACGCTTGAGTGTTACAATCAGGTTTTACCTACTTTAAAACACTGCATTAGGATGCCTTAACAATGACTCACATTAGCATAAAGCTATTCTTCCTGGTGTCATACCTATGTATTAAAGCGTTTTATATTAATAGCTAACACTGGCCCAAATATCAAGCTTGTCCTCAAGGTTAAAGGTTCGAAGTTAGTTTATTTCTATAGGACATTTTAAGACCGAGGCAATTCAAAGTGCTTCACATAGGCAATTAACACATAATTCAAAAACAAAACAGAAAAAGGACAATTCATAAAAGCAATAAAATACTGTGTGTAGCTAAAAGTGCAATGAGGTTTAAATCAGAACCAGAACTAGCTTTTTACCTGTGCAATTCACAGGAAGAAAACTGCTTAAATGGGGAGTGAAATATATATTACAACTAATATACAGAGATGGCAAAAGTACACACATCCTTTACTCAAGTAGAAGTACAGATTCTCGTGTTTGAAAATACTCTGGTGAAAGTAGAAGTACTGACTAAACTTCTTTACTCAAGTCAAAGTAAAGAGGCTTTGAAGTGTACTTCAGTAAAAAGTACCCATAGCTAGCAGCTGCTTTAAAGAGTACCTGACCTCCCTTTATGTTAATAGAACTATAATGTCATTGTTAGCTAATGAATGTTTCCATGCTGAACAACGGCAACATGACAACGTTTCCATTGGTCCCTCTTCTTTAGAGAAGACCAGGAAGTGATGGATACACGGATCGTGTTCAAATCAATAGGCACGCAATGACTCTAAAGAATAATGATCACGCATCAAACACACATTCAGACTAAAGGAACCAGCTGTTTGGAGAATGAGAGAAGTAGAAAGTACAGGTATTTGAGTTCAACATGTAAGAAGTAGAAAGTACAGGTATTTGAGTTCAACATGTAAGAAGTAGAAAGTACAGGTATTTGAGTTCAACATGTAAGAAGTAGAAAGTACAGGTATTTGAGTTCAACATGTAAGAAGTAGAAAGTACAGGTATTTGTGTTCAACATGTAAGAAGTAGAAAGTACAGGTATTTGGGTTCAACATGTGAGAAGTAGAAAGTACAGGTATTTGAGTTCAACATGTAAGAAGTAGAAAGTACAGGTATTTGGGTTCAACATGTAAGAAGTAGAAAGTACAGGTATTTGAGTTCAACATGTAAGAAGTAGAAAGTACAGGTATTTGAGTTCAAAGTGTAAGAAGTAGAAAGTACAGGTATTTGGGTTCAACATGTAAGAAGTAAACTTGCATTTCCCCATAATGATGTTGCTCAGCAACCGGCGTAAACGGACCTTCGCGCTATCAAGCAGTGAGCGTGCGACGTCCTGTTCAGATGACGTCAAACCCAACGGGATGCCATCAATAAACTACAGAATCACACTACACACCTACGCCATGATTACATTCAGGCAGACTGTAGAACACAACCTCTTTGGACAATTTATATACTTATTGGAAACAAGATCCAAAATGTAATACCTTGGAAAATGCTTTTTAATAGCCTTCATTTTCGCTAAATTGATTTTTCAACTTTTAATACTTGTTAAGACCCCGCGGACCCCCTGACTTGTTAAGCTGCCAGACTTCAATAATAAAACATTGAGTGTCTGACTGTCTCGTGGCAGAGTAATTAAATGTTGACCCGTCACTCTGTACAGACACAATGTAATAGAAAGAAGCTGGTGAATATTATCTAGCCTATCGTAGCTCCTTATGCTACGAGTAAAAAGGCTGTTGGAGAGTTCCTCCGCTCCCTGTGGGGAAGAGAGGCTGGGTGCAATGCACACGGTGTATTTCAACAGTAAATCTGTTTGATTAAAAGCCGACGTTTGACAGAACAATCCCCCACGAGGAACTGAGCCACTGTGGGTCAAAAAAGAGGGTCCATCTGGACAATAAAACACAAATACTGAATTATTTCCTTTTTCTGAGTATACCCCACAAGCAAACAAGCAACATCCAGTTTGATCTGTCACTATAAGTGGACTAATGGATGCATCAGTCCACTATTTGTTTTAAACAATTCATAATTTATGTGATTTTGCTTGTAAAATGTTTGGTCTGTTGTGTGATATGTTAAAGTGAAGCGACATGATGTTGTGTGATATGTTAAAGTGAAGCGACTTGATGTTGTATGATATGTTAAAGTGAAGCGACTTCATGTTGTATGATATGTTAAAGTGAAGCGACTTCATGTTGTATGATATGTTAAAGTGAAGCGACATGATGCAACAATTGGTATATTTGTGGTTTAGCGCCACTACTTTTCCACACTGCAATACACCACTGTCATCAAATAAAAGTGTAACACATGCTTTTGTTATGATTACATCACCTATGGAACATCACAAATAGCCATTCACCATCGTTGCTAACACGGCTAGACATTAAGCTAGTGCAACAATGCAAGACACAGAAACAAAGCTAATATTCGGTTAGCTGCCTGTCTCTGTTTCTGGCACCAAACGGATGCTGTTCCACACCAGCAATCCCCCCTTTCCTTACTAGTGGTATTAACATGTCCACGCTCTGGTGATTCTAGCTTCCAGTCCTAGCAGCACAGCTAACGAAGCTGAAAGCTAACTGAGCTGAGCTAAGATCAAATGTACTTTATTGATCCCAATTAGGGAAATGTCTGCGTTGCAGCAGCATCAAAAGACAAGGCATTGTACAAGACTAGAAATAAACAATTCAAAATGTAAACATCTCAAATCCGGCAGTGGCTCAGTCAGTAGGGGCTTGGACTGTGAGCCGCCGGTTCAAGTCCCCGAACAGACCTGAATATGTAGTGTGGACTGCTACTTGGAGAGGTCCCAGTTCACCTCCTGCCCTGCCGTGGTGCCCTTGAGTAAGGCACCGGACAACCCCCCCCCCACTCCCATGCTCCCTGGGCGCTGTACAATAGCTGCCCACTGCTCCTAGTACTAGACTCCAGCGCTACACCCCAGCCAGAGCTTTAAGGTCTGCTGACCAGCTGCTGCTGGTAGTGCCGAAGACTAGGCTCAAAACACGAGGGCACCGAGCCTTCGCAGCAGCTGGCCCGAGGCTCTGGAACACTCTGCCCCTCCATGTGAGGTCGGCCCAGACACTAGGGGTTTTTAAATCCTCTCTCAAAACACACTTCTTCTTTCAGGCTTTCTAGCTAGAGCGGAGCACGACTTCTGACATTTCCCTGTGTATTGTTTTTATATTTGCTGTTGCAAAATGACTGTCTCTTGTTACAATTGCACTGCAGTAAAATGTTTTTATTACATGTACAGCACTTTGGCTCGACCAAACATCGTTTTTAAATGTGCTCTATAAATAAAACTTGATTTGATTTGATTTGAGACTCCTGGTGCTAGGATGGGTTAAAAGCAGAGGTCACTGTGTGCGACCATTAAAGAAGGTTTCATCCCTGATTCTATCTATTCTATCCATCTTCGATTCTAAATAGCGAACTGAGCTAATGGCTGTTGCAGATTGTGTTTAGCGTTACTTTAGCACACACAAGTAACTCTGTCCATCAGGAAACTGTTATTCGCAGATGGTTGAAACAGAGCAGCTAAAGGACGTAAGGGGGGGAAGCTATCCATAACATGAGATCCATTCTCACCCAAAACAAAGGATTACACACCTCGACTAGGAGATTGTACGACATGCTAACCAACACAAGTGTAATAACCAGCGTTTAGGGAACACAGTGAGACTAACAGAGACAATATTCTCTAGAAATCCAGCGTGGCATCAACGTGATCTTCAAAAGGTAAGATGATTATATGCTGTTGCTTTAAAGATATCACCTTGGATGGAAATGTTTCCCTTTCTTTCCTATGTTTTATCGACCAAACTATGAATCTAGAAATCAATCGGCGGATCATTGAGAATGGAGATAATCGCCAAAGGTAGGTCATAATAACAACATGGTATTGAAGCTTTCCCTAAACTGAGAACATCGACCAAATAGTTGCTTCATTGTGGTAGTTTTCTTCAGCAGACAAGCATCCTCAAAGGTAGCATGGGAGGAGAGATGATGCCGAAACACAGCGTGACATATGGAGCCTCTTTCATCGCTTTCCGTTTGGTTCGAGGGCTCATCTGAGGACACTCGGATATTTATCAAAAACACGAGAACTACGGCCATACAACACGTATTTTCTTGCTGCTGTTTCGCAACCATTTATTGTGCAATGGATGTCCAAGCCTCGACACTACACTTCATAAAACATCAACTCTAAGCAGTGGGAAAAACAGAGGACGCTGGCTCACTGGAAAGGAACGCAGCGGCAATTAAGGTTATGAGGAATCATTGAGAGTAGTCAACAAGAGCCAGGATTCATTCATTCAGCTTTCTTCAACTCAAACTATGACGGCTTTCAAGTCATTAAAAGCACCTGAAAGAAGCATGTATACATATTTACAGTGTTTGTGCTCAACTAAGCTATTGATCTAAACCCAAAGATGAAATCACACCAATGTTCTCACCCAACTCGAGGTTAGAAAGAGAGACACAAGCTTTGATGAACCACCCAGTTTTTAAAACACCAAGAAAAAACATAAAATTGGCAGATGCGATGCATGCAATGAAAAAAGAGTCTGTCTTTTAAAAGCACTTACCACTGAAATGCGTTGAAATGGAAGTAAACCATGCCAAGGCCATATAAAAAGGCAGCATTCTGAAAAAAAAGAGTGATAGAAAATGGTTACAAAAAGCAATATTAGACTTCTTCAACACCTGTAAAATCAAAGGTTAACTAAAAAAGCGGTGAGGAGTTGACAGGATGACAAACATATCACAAGATATTGATTTGAACAAGATATAATGAATAACAATCAAGGTTATGAAGGAACTACAGCTCGGTCACATGACTTCACGTCACCACCGCTAAGCTAAAGGAGGCTAATGTTGGGCTATAAAGAAACTACAGCACGGTCACATGACTTCACGTCACCACCGCTAAGCTAAAGGTGGCTAATGTTGGGCTATAAAGGAACTACAGCACGGTCACATGACTTCACGTCCCCACCGCTAAGCTAAAGGCGGCTAATGTTGGGCTATAAAGGAACTACAGCACGGTCACATGACTTCACGTCCCCACCGCTAAGCTAAAGGTGGCTAATGTTGGGCTATAAAGGAACTACAGCACGGTCACATGACTTCACGTCACCACCGCTAACCTAAAGGCGGCTAATGTTGGGCTATAAAGGAACTACAGCACGGTCACATGACTTCACGTCCCCACCGCTAAGCTAAAGGTGGCTAATGTTGGGCTATAAAGGAACTACAGCACGGTCACATGACTTCACGTCACCACCGCTAAGCTAAAGGTGGCTAATGTTGGGCTATAAAGGAACTACAGCACGGTCACATGACTTCACGTCACCACCGCTAAGCTAGAGGCGGCTAATGTTGGGCTATAAAGAAACTACAGCACGGTCACATGACTTCACGTCCCTACCGCTAAGCTAAAGGTGGCTAATGTTGGGCTATAAAGGAACTACAGCACGGTCACATGACTTCACGTCACCACCGCTAAGCTAAAGGTGGCTAATGTTGGGCTATAAAGGAACTACAGCACGGTCACATGACTTCACGTCACCACCGCTAAGCTAAAGGTGGCTAATGTTGGGCTATAAAGGAACTACAGCACGGTCACATGACTTCACGTCCCTACCGCTAAGCTAAAGGTGGCTAATGTTGGGCTATAAAGGAACTACAGCACGGTCACATGACTTCACGTCACCACCGATAAGCTAAAAGAGGCTAATGTTGGGCTATAAAGGAACTACAGCACGGTCACATGACTTCACGTCCCCACCGCTAAGCTAAAGGTGGCTAATGTTGGGCTATAAAGGAACTACAGCACGGTCACATGACTTCACGTCACCACCGCTAAGCTAAAGGTGGCTAATGTTGGGCTATAAAGGAACTACAGCACGGTCACATGACTTCACGTCACCACCGCTAAGCTAAAGGAGGCTAATGTTGGGCTATAAAGAAACTACAGCACGGTCACATGACTTCACGTCACCACCGCTAAGCTAAAGGAGGCTAATGTTGGGCTATAAAGGAACTACAGCACGGTCACATGACTTCACGTCACCACCGCTAAGCTAAAGGCGGCTAATATTGGGCGTGATTACTTTTAGTCGTCTCATTTAGACTCTTGTTAGTAACCACTGTTTTTAAATTCAGCAGTGGGGTATTTACTGACATATTTTAGGTCGTAGAATAAAATCTCTTCCGCTTGAGTTAACCACAGACCTTATTTCAGGCTAACAACACATTCAATGACTTTGAGAAGATCTTGAAGTGGTAAAACGACTCATTTCTGCAGCTCTCTTTGCTTTGATGATAAACATAATTATGTTGACCCATCTTTCCCGTTAGGAGCCCACTTAGAGCCTTATTTGGTCAACCCCATCAACTCAGGCTACTCTACGTCACTACTGCTCCAGAAACAGCATCATTATCCAGCGAGGGTTGGCCCACACCCTCTCTGCTCTGTAGAAACCTGTAACACTGAAGAGCTGTCAGGTCCGATCCCATCCAGCTCTCAGCACCTCCGTCTAATGGCCACTCCAAACGGGGAAACATCAAACTAAAGCGAGCCTATTCATCCACACTGAGATCATGCAGAGGACAAGCTGGACGCCGTCACATCACAGCTGATCGGACCATTTCACTCCAGGCCATGAGCAGAAACTGTGGGCCATTTAAAGCTGTGATGCTGAGTTAACTGAAGGGGTGTAAGGTATCAGGGCCAACCAAAACCATAACTTAATATGTATTGTTTAACCTTTATTAGAATAATGACGTTATTATCTTTTTATTTCTGTTGTACGTACCTATATGTTCACTTTGAATCGATGCAACAATATGAAACACCAGTTGTCTTGTATCAGTATTGTGTCTCTTAACCTGTTAAATGTTATATTTAGCTGCATGTACCTTGTTGTAAAGCACTTTGGGCGGCACGTGCTGTATGAAAAGTGCTATATACATATTAATTTATCAATTAATAACATTTTGGAAGATATGACAATCCAAAACTCTGTTGGTCACAATTCAATAAAAACTCAAATTGGGCATGACAGTGAGGCACAACGCTGTGGCTAACTTCAACAAACAAAGCACCGACATGAGTCTGACTGACATTAACGTTACCTTTCATTAAGTTCTGCATTACCCCGTAAAGGAAGGATGATGTAACAATGTTCCCATGCTCATTCTTCCTTTAAAAAAAGCTCCAACTGCATACATACAGACACTGGCAACCGGATGATTGTTATTTCTCAGACCAAGCGTTAAATCCATTACACCGTGGATATGGCTGCAGTGGCTGTACCATGGCTAACTTTACTGCCCCATTTACGGCGTCGTAAAGACACACAGGTCTTGAACCTGCTACCAGATGACAGAAGTGTGACCGATAACCCTACAGGAGTTCAGCTAAAACAGTAGCTTTAAATCAACGCTCAGACAGTAAAAGCATGTCAACCACTAAAGCAACAGTCCGTCTCAAATGACCGAATGGGTTTCAGTGGCCTGGTGTTTTTGCACTGGACAGGTTTCTGCAGGAGTGCCATGAAAGCCTCACGTAAAAATAAAAACGGAGCGAAAGACGTCACTAGTGTTTTCTCCAGCCTCTTGGATGACTTGAGGGTTCTGCGGTATCGACGATAGGGATGAATACTGGTATCAGGTATTACCGAAATACCGGTTACTGGTGGCTACGGTATACCGTACCGAAATCAGATCCGATTCCGATACTTTTAAAAAAATAATAATTTCAATTTCCTTTTTTTTTTTTTTTTTTTTTAAATTGAATTTTAAAAGGTAAGTCCGTGGCCCGTGATGGCGGGTGCTATAAATTAGATTGCATCGTTTTTCTTCATATGTTATGTATTTTCCATTGTTTGTTCAATACTAGAAAGGTAAGTTCCACAAATGAACTGATGGGATTTGTTTACCAGTGAAGGCAAATGTTGATTTTAAAGTTGAGATTTGTTGGTTTGTGCACTGCCGAGATCTCA
This sequence comes from Harpagifer antarcticus, assembly GCA_902827135.1. Classification (NCBI taxonomy): domain Eukaryota; kingdom Metazoa; phylum Chordata; class Actinopteri; order Perciformes; family Harpagiferidae; genus Harpagifer; species Harpagifer antarcticus. The sequence continues at coordinate 54,452 of CADEHL010001383.1, forward strand.
TGACCTTTATTCTGTTATGTATTTGTTCTCTAGTCGAATCTCAGGTTTAACATTAATTATAACGGTGCTATAACGGTCTGTTTGCATTGGCAAGATGTGCTATCCCCCCGGCACACCTGATGGCGGGTGATATTACATTACATTACATGTTACTTGTTAGACGCTTTTATCCAAAGCGACTTACATACTCAATACTCAATACTGATATTGATCAGATATTAAGATATTCCATAATCATATTTGTTATATATCTTTCATTGTTTGTTCAGAACTAAAAGGTCCAAGAAGTCCCACAATTGAATTTAATATTCATTTGACATGTGAACTCATAAAGCTGGCAATGTCCTTGATCTCATATTCTCAAGGAACTGCACTACTTCTAACCTCTCTGTTAACCCGCTCCACACATCCGATCACTTCTTCCTTTCATTCTCTCTACCTCTTTCCAAACATAACAAAATAACCTCTTCTCAGCCTGCACCTGTCCGCCGTAACCTTCGTTCCCTCTCCCCCTCTACCTTTGCCTCATCGGTGCTCTCAGCCCTCCCTTCCTCTGATTCGTTTCAACTCCTGCCTCCAAACTCTGCTGCAGAAACTCTCCTCTCTACTCTCTCATCCTCTCTGGACTCTCTCTGTCCTCTCACATCTCGGCAGGCTCGTCAGTCCCCTCCTGCTCCCTGGCTAAATGACGCACTGCGTGCTAATAGAACCGTCCTTCGGGCAGCAGAGCGGAAATGGTGGAAATCCAGACACCGTGACGACCCTCCTAACCTATCAGGCTCTCCTCTCCTCTTTCTCTGCCTCCATCTCTCAGGCAAAGAGCACTTTCTTTCAAGATAAGATCCAATCTTCCTATTCCAATCCCAAAAAACTATTTTCCATCTTCTCCACCCTCTTGGACCCTCCCAAAGCCCCTCCCCCCTCCTCACTTCTGTCAAGCGACTTTGTTAACCATTTCGAAAAAAAGGTTGATGATATTCGCTCTTCTTTTTCTGACTCACCTTTACTCACCGCTGGGTCACCAGACCCTCTTTTCAACCACTCACTAACCTCCTTTTCCCCTCTCTCTCCAAGTGAGGTTCTTACCCTCATTACCTCTGCCCGCCCTACCACCTGTCCTCTGGACCCCATCCCTTCAAACCTCCTTCAGACTATCGCTCCTGATATTCTACCGTTTCTCACCCATTTCATCAACACTTCTCTAACTTCTGGTCACTTTCCAAACAGTCTCAAGGAGGCAAGAGTAAACCCTCTCCTAAAGAAACCCACTCTCAACCCGTCCGATGTTATAAACTACAGGCCTGTCTCTCTCCTCCCGTTCCTGTCTAAAACACTTGAACGCGCTGTCTTTAAACAACTCTCCTGTTATCTCCACCAGAACAACCTCCTGGATCCGCACCAGTCTGGTTTCAAGGCAGGTCACTCCACAGAAACGGCCCTCCTTGCTGTCACTGAGGAACTGCACACTGCTAAAGCTGTATCCCTCTCCTCTGTCATCATCATGTTGGACCTGTCAGCTGCATTCGACACAGTGAACCATCAGATCCTCCTTCGCACTCTCCAAGAACTTGGAGTTTCAGGCTCTGCACTCTCCCTCCTCGCCTCATACCTCAAAGACCGTACCTACAGGGTAACTTGGAGAGGGTCTGAGTCTGACCCTTGTCAATTAACTACAGGGGTCCCTCAGGGCTCTGTTCTTGGTCCCCTCCTTTTCTCTCTGTACACAAACTCGCTCGGCTCGGTCATTAGCCCGCATGGTTTTTCTTACCACTGCTATGCTGACGACACCCAATTGATTCTGTCCTTTCCCCGCTCAGAGACCCAGGTCGTCGCACGCATCTCTGCTTGTCTAGCTGACATCTCTCAGTGGATGTCTGCTCATCACCTCAAGCTCAACCTTGACAAGACTGAACTGCTTTTCCTTCCGGGAAAAGATTGTCCTACTCTTGACCTGACGATCAACATCGGCACCTCTGTTGTTTCCCCGACTCTGACCGCAAGGAATCTGGGTGTGACCCTGGATAACAACCTCTCCTTCACTGCAAACATCGCTGCTACAACTCGTTGCTGCAGATATACGCTGTACAACATAAGGAAGATTCGTCCCCAGCTGACCCAGAAAGCCACCCAGGTTCTGGTCCAGGCTCTCGTCATCTCACGCCTAGACTACTGCAACTCCCTCCTGGCTGGTCTACCTGCATGTGCCATCCGACCTCTGCAGCTCATCCAGAATGCAGCGGCTCGTCTGGTCTTCAACCTTCCAAAATTTTCCCACACCACTCCGCTCCTCCGCTCCCTTCACTGGCTCCCGGTAACTGCTAGAATCCACTTCAAGACACTAGTACTTGCATACCATGCTGCGAATGGATCTGGCCCTTCCTACATCCAGGACATGGTTAAACCGTACACCCCAGCGCGTGCACTCCGCTCGGCATCAGCCAAACGACTCGCTGCACCCTCGCTGCGAGGTGGACCCAAGTTCCCATCAGCAGAAACACGTGGGTTTGCTATCCTGGCTCCAAGATGGTGGAATGAGCTCCCCATTGACATCAGGACGGCAGAAAGCCTGCACATCTTCCGGCGCAGACTGAAAACCCATCTCTTTAGATTCCACTTCGAGCGATAGAATTACTATCAAAGCACTTATATACTAACATAGGACTGGCTTATCTATAGCCAGCTGACAAAGCATTTATATACTAACATAGGACTGGCCTATCTATAGCCAGCTGACAAAGCACTTATATACTAACATAGGACTGGCTTATCTATAGCCAGCTGACAAAGCACTTATATACTAATAAAGGACTGGCCTATCTATAGCCAGCTGAGTAGCACTTGAAATGTGTGGCTCTATGATACCTGTTGTACTTATATGATTCTGTTTTTCTTCTGGGCTGTGTCTTCCTGGTCGTATGTACTTATTGTAAGTCGCTTTGGACAAAAGCGTCTGCTAAATGCAATGTAATGTAATGTAATGAACTATATCGTAAAGCTCTAATTGTGGGATGATACATTTTCAAAGTATCACGATATGTATCGGTATCGTTCAGTGATATCATAAAAAAGTCAACGATATGCATCCCTAATCGACGACAACAACTATTTCAAACTAACATCAGCTCACCTTCAACTTCTCCCAAAACACATCGGAGCCAGTTACAGCCTCAACGACTTTCTATCCTGATAAGCTGTCGACTAACATCCTGAATACATTCAAGAGACTGACATCTCGTCCAGTCTTTCCATTCCGAGCAACACATTTTAATAGAGTCCACTTTGTCAGCGTTCAATGTTCAGTTCAACCATTTAATGGCTTCTGGATATAGAGAGTCTGAAGATTTACAATGGGTGCATTAAAAAGGGCACTGCGGCAGAATAAAGAATAAAGACCTTTAGCATGTGGTGTTTCATAGCTAAACTGTCCGACTTGTTCACTTAACATCTAATCTTGTGTTTCCCTTGATTGGACTAAACCATATAACAATAGAGAACCGCAGGTATGCGTCCTAAAACCCGGAAGTAAGTTAGCATTTTTACCACGTCCGGTTCCTTCGATAAAAAGCAATGCAATAGGAAAATAGCTCCAAATAAGGTCTGTGGTTGACACACATTGAAGAGACAGATCACGTTTTGTTCTACATTAAATCCATCAGCAGTGACCCCGCTGGCGATTTCTGAAGAGTTGACGTGTCTGAAAAACGATGGTTGTTACAGAGTGGCTGAATAGGACTACAGAAGTTGTCGAGGCCGTTGTACGTCATTACGCCGAACACTCCTCTGAGTTAGTTTCTGTTCTGCTTGAAAGCAAGTCCCTGCCTCCTGCAAACTGTTCAAACAAACGCTTCAACTTGTACCATTTAGAATCTGTGTGTTTGAATATGGATCTTAAGTCGGCGTGACGTTGAAGCAGCGACCCTGCTGTAGTTCCTTTATAGCATAACGTTAGCTTCTTGCGACTAGATTTATGCTTCGAAAATGATAACAGTAGGGTAGACATGTGGAGATTATCCGGCTGAACAAAACGTGATCCGTCTCTTAAATGTGTTTCAACCACAGACCTGACTTCCAGCTATTTTCCAAAATCCTATGGAGAGATTGCATTGCGTTTTTGTTGAAGGAACCGGAAGGAGTTTACATCCGGGTTTCAGGACGGGTCACTGCGGTTCTCTATTAGTGAAGATAGCTGCAGGTCAACCGACCATCACCGGGATGAATAGCAAGTGTTGGTGTCTTTGATTTCAATAAAACGATGTCCGAGTGTGAAGATAACTTGTTTTTAAACCAAAATGAGCTCAGGTTACGATGAATTTCAGCCAATGGCTCAAGCTTGCCATGGTTTGTGTTCACGTGAAGTAAACAAGAAACAGCAGAGTACACACATGACAGTTTTGATGATTGAAAATAATAGTGTCTTCCCAACAAACAGTGCCAGTAATACTCAATGTTGGATGTAGAATTGTGAAAGCTCACCTTCCAGTAGTCCGACTGTAAACTGAAGTACCTCTGGTATGCAGATAATGCTGAGAACATGGTGAGATACAGGAAGAGGAGAGAAACACAAGACAATGAAAAGTTAGTTACAACATTAAATGATTAAGATATTCATCTCAGGGCATAATATCCAACCAGAATGAATGCTTTGACGGCAGGTTCTTAGCCGTGCTAATCAAAATAAGGACTGTAAAAACAACAGCACACGCTATCTTACACCACGTGAAAAACTATCAAGCAACTATTTACTCTATTCTTCATTTGGATCCCAATTAGTTTCCATAAAGTGCTCCCTGATCTCGCTGGGGTTACAAGGACACTTTAAAATCAGGTCTCAACATTACATCACATCACAGGTCACTTGTTAGACACTTTTATCCAAACATACTCAATACTGAGGACAATCCCCACAGGAGCACTTTGGGGTGAAGTGTCTCAGGGACACAACGACTGCAGTGGGGTTTGAACCCTGATCAGAACACCAACGCACACCCCACGCCTCCACTAACTTTAAAAAAGGGTGGCATCAGTTCTGGTTGCCAAACTGAAAATACGGGTAGATATTAAGATGTGATTAAACGTTGGCTTAATGATAATAGGACTAGCAACTGAACCAAACCCTGACTGTCAATTCCAGAGCAGCGTTATCTGGTTCCTGTTCCGACTGCTTTAACCTAAATATCACCAATGCAACAAATACTTGATGTACGTATTTCGGGCTGTAGTTTTGGGCTTGAACATTTTTTACATGTTGCCACATACAACAGGCACTAAATGGGATTCATTCAAGATTCATAACAGCTACAGTGTAGTTATGACAATTAAAATCTTAGGTCACAGGCTCCTCCAACAGTGCAACACATTAAAACAGGTGCAACGGTGCAACGGTTGCCAATTTCTAAGAATGCAGTATCAATAAAACGAGATCAAAGGCAAAGCAAGCCAAATAAAGACATCATGAAATAAGAAATTGATCCCGAGATGGAGATTTAGGAAGAAAGTGTGGGGTGCAAAGAAACAAGGGGATTTACACATGGAGACTCTCACCTTTCTGATAGTCCTCCAGCAGCAGGTTGAAGTGGCCCAGCTGACAGAAAACGTCCGGGTCCACTTTGCCCTCTGCTTTCAGGATGAGGGCATCATAGCAGCTCACAGCCTGAAGAACGGGCAATAAGAGTGAGGCGTTAAGGGGTGCAACAGTACAAAGGAAGACACTATTAAACGATTAAAAGATCCTATGCAAATATCACATTATAAAGGCAACCACATTTAGATCATCACTTGATGCTAAGAGCTAAGGAAGTGAGGACACAAAGTGGACTGATATACTAACAATTGGTTCCTTTCCAAGCCTTCCAGGATAGTTTTGCATAGTCCCAAATACTTGATCTTGTCAGTCAGTATTTTATCAACGGCTAAACAAATTACTCAGATAATGCAGCCACTGAAGAGGAATAATTATACTGTGTGTGTGTGTGTGTGTGTGTGTGTCCTAGCATTACTATACTTGTGGGGACCTAAATCTGTTTACAGTCACGTGTGGGGACTCACCTCCCTTATGGGGACAAATTGGAGGTCCCCATGATTTTAGGGTGAAGACTTGGTTAGGGTAAGGGTAGGATAAGTCTCCAGGAGTGTGTGTGTGTGTGTGTGTGTGTGTGTGTGTGTGTGTGACTCCACAAGATAATGTTTGATGGAACATGTCATAGTAGAATGGTCAAACCAATAAACAGGGATAATGATATGTTCACAGAGCGTCACCTCCCGCTTATCACCTCGACTTTGCAATCACTAAAAATAAAGAACCAACCAAATGAAAACATTCGAGCTTCGTGGGAAGGCTCCAGCATGAAACATTCAAGCAAGTACCGTTTCCTCATGCGTGCACGCCACACACCAAATAAACAGCATGCATTATTACACAGGGCTGGCTTTGTGCCCGGCTGTTCTTCTACCAATGCATTTGTGCCACAGGGGTTAGCTCAGGCCGAGCACACTGCGGAGTGTGATGCAGCAAAAACACGCCAGCCTCCAAACAAGAAGACGACATAAGGGCTGCAGTGAAATTAAGATCTCCAGCAAGTGTGTCTCCCGTTCCCATCCGAACCTCGAAGAGTTTAATCGCAATCCATTGTCCCTTACAGTCAAGAGTCAAAAGGTATTTGTTCATCCTGTATCGTTCCTAACTTTAGTGGAGCATTACACCATGGAGGGAATTCATCAGGAGATCAATTAGCTACGAAAGTGTTGTTTTAGCTACGAAAAAGACTGTTAGGTTTATAGCCAGGCTGATTGCCAGAAATGTGTTTGCAACTTAAGCAGTTGTTGATCACTAGCAGCCGGTTTAGAGGACAGGGTTCATACACTTTTTCACCAATGATTTTCAATGACTTCTCCAGGACCTTTACCTAATTTTCCACGACCAAAAACATGACTCCGTCTCAGCGAACCACTGAAAATTGTTTATTTTAACATGGAACAGGAAAGTAAGGTCTGCATATCGTTAGCCTAATAGCATAATTGCCCAAGTCATATTTGAATGTTTTTGGAAAACAAGGAAAAGTGCCCTGCAAAAATGCCTAAGTCAAAGCGATGACTTAGGCAGATAGTGATTTTGGACTCTAAAATGCATTCTGATAGGCTGTGGACATAGGCAATAAGGCAGGGTGATGCAGCAGTGGTAGGAGAGTAAAGTTAGGCAGATATCACAATTTGGCCAAAAAATGACTTAGGCAATTATGCTATTAGGCTAACGATATGAAACATGTTGTGCCTAAAACAAATCCAATAGGCTAACTAGCTTCACGCTAAAGCAACTACAATCTCTCACCAGCGAAACACCTCGTCAGCTAAATGCCATTTTACGTTTCATTACTACACGATACAGTATTTATCGTCATTATAGTATTAAGATTTCGGCGATTAGATAAAATATCAATTATATTTGATGCAACTTTAGTTACTTTTCCAAAACTTTCAGAAAAATATTGTGTTCCAGGACCTTGAATTTGCATTTTGAATTTCCATGACTTTTCCAGGTTTGTAATGACCGTAAGAACCCTGAGAGGAGCAAGGAGCTAGACCAGGAGCAAATGACAGCATAAACAATCAATAAAGTTTCTAAAATTGTTCATCATCGTGACCATAAGAGGTAATTTAACATATGATAACTAAGATGCACCAAAAGCACAAGGCCGTGTGCGGAATAAGCGGCAGACAGACGGACAAACATAGGACTAAAACACATCACCTTCCTAGGTTTACATACGGCGTATCATTTCCTTTATTTATTGTTGTCCATTAACTCTGTATCAGATGAAATAATAACTAATGCTGAACTAATATTCTCCCTTCCTCATATTACAATGGGAGAGTATACAGAGAGGGCGTAAAGGGAACTTGGTATTAATATGAATGTATTCCAACTCAGTGATCATTATTTAATGCGAAGCCGCCCTCTGTTACTGAATGTCCCCTAAGGAATGAATCAAGTATGCCTTCTTCTTATTACCAGGAAAGACTATAACACAATTAGAAATAATAATTGTACTGTTG